>JAWQRJ010001243.1:0-16509 GCA_033557515.1 Diorygopyx duplodentatus
AAACGCGTTTTAGAGAGTAGTGAAATTCCTTTATCGCTGTGTCAATGGTCGATAAACTTACCACTAGTTGTGGATTTTGCTCCAACAATTTGGTTTTTATTTGTTTTAGTGTCATGGTGCAATCCTCATCAATCAAATTGCAGATTTCTTCTTGCTCCTCTCGAGTAAATTTTTTGGGGCGATGTCCAACTGTTCTCTTATTTACCTCGATGGGTTTTTTGTAGGCCCGGTAAATTTGTCTTACAGTGCCTCTCAATACATAAAATTGCCGTGATTTTTGGACTGCCGAAGTACCATCATTCATTGCTCTAATAATAAGAGTAAGTACCTCTTTGGAGATTTTGGTATTTTGTCTTCTTTCAGCATTCATTATGTTATATGTAATAATGTGAAATTGATTTGACAAATAAGGAAACGCTTCTGTCAAAAAAGGAAATTGTTTCACAAATACAGCACTCTGTTTAATAGGGATAAGAAATAGTTTTGAGAAATAGTGAAATACAATTGACAAAAGGGGAAAACCAAAAGAAATTTGCTGGAAGCAACTAAAAAGTGAGACAATATTTATTTGTGCCGAATAAATACTTTTCTCTCTATATTGCCGGGTTTATTTTATACTACATCTACGTGATTATTATTTTTGGAGGCTATTTATTGCCTTTTTATAAATGTGACAATGCACGACAACGAATGTAACGATAAGAAAACGAAGTTTTGCTGCCTTTTCGCAATACAATCACAAAAAAGAAAAGAGGGCCATCACTTTTGGATCAATTTCTCTCCTATGATTTACTGAAATTTTATATAAAATGGGTCAACATTAAGCTAATTTGGCAAATAGAAGCTAATTGTGAACGATGAAAGTATCCATTAAATTTACACGCGAATAGTAAGGGAACCTTTATATTCGCAAAACCTTGAAAAGCTAGGTGTGTGCCTATAAAAGCGATGACCTCCATTAGCAAGTTTATGGAGAATTGTTTTCAGCAGACCCTCGAAGGGAAGGGCAAGGTTACCTACACTATTTGCGTTCACGGACGCGACAAAATGGAAAGGAAAAAATGCTTGGGTGAACTTGAAAGCTATACTTGAACAAAAGCTCTACGGTAACGGCTATTTGTTGATTTAAAAAAAAACTTCTATAATAAAATTAAATGGAAAGGATTTTAATATAAATTTCCGTCTGAATTTTTTATGTAAACTGTGTAGTTATTTTATTTTCTGTTATTTTCTAAAGCTGATATTTCCTATTCCATTTTAATAACGTTTCCCCTTAGTTCATCTCCAACATTTAATTAGTCCACCACGACCATTCTAGCGCCAAGGAAATAATAATAAAATACACTCTTGATGTTAGAAAGTGTCAGAGAGTTTTAACACTTGTAAACAAAAATGTTAAACTCTCGTCAGTTTAAAAATTATGAAAAAAAAACAAGTTATGAAAAATTATTTCTTGATTTAAAATTATTTTTATCCTTAAAATTTCAATCCTGCCTCCTCAGCATCAGTCCAGCTGCGATGACTTATTGTTTAGTTTTCTTTTTCACATATATGTATTTTTTTATCTTTTCGTTTTAATACTTCCTGTGAAAATTGTAAACAGTAACGGTTTGATAAGTAGCGCAAAGGGATTGTAAGCCGCTTGATCAACCAAGTGCGCTTTTCATACTGATTTATGATTTATGGTGTTTAGTCCAAGCCGACATTCACTTTCATAAAATAAGTCATTCCTTGCCGACGCAAAAGATTTGATACGTTATAAATTATTTCTTTTATATTCCACTTCAACTTTATCTTCAACTTCGATCTCACGAGCGATGATTACACATGCTCTTATTTAACACTCGTGGTCTTGTTCTAAATTAAAAAAATAATTCTGGTGGTGTCTTTTTAATTTATTCGACGTTGTTTGGATTTGAGTGTTCTGATTAGGGTTACTGTGTGTGTGTTGGACGTTAAATGTTTATATTTTATTGATGATTTTTTGTATTTATGACATTATGACATTACTTTCCTTTGTATTATTTGTTGGTCTGTAGTTGTGTTGAACATTCTATAAGAATAAAATCTATAAAAATTGAAAGATGCCATTTTATGTGATAAGTAGCGCTACGAATCAAAAGATATGATCGCGTCTGTTTGTGTTGGTTTGCTATGTTTCGTTATGTTCAAGTTCCATTGTCAGTGAGATTAGGATGGATGTTGTTAATCTAGTTGTGAATATTTTCTATATTTGTTGTGTTTTTGCAGTGTCATATAATGAATATATCATCTAGGTATCTTTTCCATAGGATATTATAATGTTATTCATGAATCCGTCTGCTATTAGCTCGCTTAAAGGTAATCTGTGGTGCATGCGATAGAATTTATTACTGAAACTGCAAACTTTTTATGGATTTATCCTCAATGTATGTATGTTTGTATACAAAAATTACTACATCTATTTAGCTAGATGTACAACGTATATATGTCCGTTTATATACAACCATATCGATAGTACAAACACACAATTCAGCAAAATATATTGTAAGTAGACTACCATTTCAAAAACATAAAACTGCAAAGACATTTACGTTCTATTAGATCTTTGTCTACAACAAAATGTTTGTACTTTCAATAATAGATTCTGCATACGGTATGAAGGATGGACTAGCAATGTTTTCTCCTTTAAGGTGAAAACTTTAGTTCCACTATTCAAACGATAATTTTGGCAGTTTGTCGTAAACACATATTTTAAACACAAATCCAGGTAAATTAATTAATTTTTAACAATCATTGAATATATTACGTATTTTCTGATTTCAGGCAAAACATCACATACAATTAATAATATTCGACATATTTATTATAAATACAACACCAAACTTCTTTTGTTTTTCTTAAGAAGTAGATGGTAATAAAATCCATTTACCTCCGTAATTATTGCTGCTGCAAGAAAAGTTTAAATACAAAAGGTATAGTGATTTAGGCTTCTAATAAAAAAAATTATTTGAATGTTCCATCTTACAAATGTGGTGAAATTGAAATAAAAAGTCTTAAATTACTTTTATTTGCTTTATTCCTTTAATGTACTAAGATACCGGTTTCGGTCCATGGGCCATCTTCAGTCTTAATCTAAAAACGGGGGGGCATTAAAATATGAAAATGAAATTACATGAAAAAAAATTGTTATAGAAAGAACTAAAAATTAATTAGTTAAAAAACTTACAGTCGAAAGGTGAAAGTCTTAAACGGTGGGTTACAAACGTGGAATTAAAAATCATAACGTAAAAAGAATATCACAATCGAATTTAGTGTAATATGAACGAAACTAACAGATTAACAATGTCGTGCACACTAACGTGGTTTTTGGTGGAAACATGAAGGAACCGTGAAACAGATTTTTAGAAATCGTGACAAACGAGATCGTAGAGGTCGAAGTTTAAATTTAAAATTTTAAATAAATACACGTAAACGACAGATGCTCAAGATTAAAAGTAAAAATAAAATCGAGTATAGTGGTTGATTATCGAATTTTACTTGCTCATTGAGTAGGAGTCTTTTGTTGTGTTTGTGATTTTCAATTTCCAACTGTTACAAAAGATCCATCTTCCGTCCCTTTTCAACTTCTTGTAAGATTTTAATGTTTTGGTAGTTTATTTTATGTCCAGTTTGTAGAGTATATTTAAATAAAGTTGAGCTTTGTTTAGAATTGTGTTCTCTCTTTACGTTTTCCAAGTGTGCGCCCGGTTTGGCCTACGTATAACCCTTCACAGTTATGACAATTAACTAGTACATCCCATTTTTTTCTAGACTAGGAATTTTTAGTTTATGATTGAAGAACATTTTGAAAAGTTTATCATTTCTTTTAAGGGCGGGGATTATATTATATTTGTTGAAAATGTTTGTTGATTTTAAATTTGTGTTATTAAAAGATAAAGGTTTATACATTATTTTGTTATTAGAGAATTAGATATTTATGTTAAGGTAAGTGTATTAGTATTGGGAGTGTACAACGGATCGTTTTTAGTTAGTTGCTTAGATATTATTTTATTTATGATGTTCTTACTGAAGCCATTTTTTTCAGCAAGATTAAATATTAAATGTTTCTCTTATTTCAGGAGTTAAAGAGTCTTGTGAGATAAAGGATGTGATGAGTCATAGGGAATTATTGTGGGAATGCAAGTAGGTTTCCTGTACATATCGAAGGTGGGAAAGTTGTAGTTATTAGTTATGGTGAGGTTAAGGAAATTGATTTGTTTGTTATTTAATCAATTTTTTATGTAACCTCTCATGTTTGAGTAATGACATAAACATGCATTTTTTTTAAATAGTAAGGTTCGTAAACTGTAGTTCCATTAAAGGTACTATTTTTAAGCTTTTCAGCGATATAAATTTTGATTTTGATTGATTTTTCTTTTTTTTATTATCCATGGCTTTCATGGCTACGTTAAAGTTGAACTTAATATAGAGAAGCTACTATTTTAAGTTAAAATTTAACATACTCATGAAAAAGGCATGGATAAAATCACTTTAATTGTTCTTCACAGATGCATATAATATTACGGGGCACTGAGATTTTTTTAAATTTGTTATTTAAAGTAAATGTTGGAGTCGTTTTAAGAACCGTAATTTAATTAAATAAGCCAAAACTAGGCTTTTGGCTACTCGGTTTATTTAATTGCAAATGATTATTGTACCAAACAATATTATTTGCACCTGGTCAGCAACGATTTTTCTAAAATTCAATTTCAACTAAAAGAATAAAAACTCCTTATTAAGAGATTCTTGTTTTGACCTTTTGATCTGAGCTGAGCTGATCTGAGCTTACAGTTTGGAATATCCACAAGTAGGATTGGGGTTTTAAACTTTGTATAAGCTCGGTTGCAAACATTATTTAAAATTAAAAAATGTAGCCCCGTAGGAATATCATAGTTTGTTTACTCTACCATTAAGCGTGTCTTTAATAAGATTTGTTTAGCGGGCTGTGATTAAAACAATTTTGTAAAGTAACATGATTGGATTTTGAGTACACTAACTGAAAGGAAACACAAAGTTCTCTGTAATTACATTAAATTGTAGGTCAACTATTACAAAATTGAGTAGCGTGGCATTAGCCGAGCAAGAATACCTTACTACAAACTTTAGGTACACTAGAGAAAAGGATTATAAATTTATCACGTTTCCCTCCTAAGTTTAATGTAAATACTTTTGTGCTGGGCAAAGTTCCGTACACCAAACAAATAAAGTTAATATAGTGCATACAAAATGGCGGTTAAGACAATCGGATAACTAGTTCCACAACAAGTAAACTTTATTAATGCACATAATACCAAGTTCCATCCGCCCTAGGAGAGTTTAAATTTCTAAAATCATTATCCTAGTTCGGCCAGGACGATATTGTGTATTCCGTTTACTTTTCTTGCCGATTGCTTACTATAGCTTCGAAAATGTAGGTCTAGAGTAAACTTTTATAATTAAAAATACAAATGACTAGTGACTGATACAATGTATGGATGAAGTTTCAAAATCAATGTTGTGATAACCGACAAAACTCTATTAAAAACTTCGCCGTATTCTTATATCTCAAAATCCTTCCAAAAAGTAATCGTCCCAATTCTTTAGATTTTCAAACGATTATATTAAATACAACCTGGTTCAAGCTTTCAAACCTTCAAGTTGGAGTTGACAGTAATCACTTTGTCGTATCAAGAGGATTACTGTGGAATGCGTGATGTGTTGAAATTGGACACGTGTTATGAAATCGTGACAGCAGGGGAATGGGGAAATTTAGGGTGCGCCAATCGCCTCGACTGCAAAAACCATCCATCACCGAACCCAACACTTCTTCAATTAAGGGGAACCGGGGATCCCACCCCGGTTCCCCTTAAAAATTTGAAAATTGAAAATTGAAAATTTGATAATGTTGTTATATTTTTTTTGTATATGTTTACTGATTCTTGTTTGTAGATATAGTGAAAGAAAACGACGTTTACCCTTTTGTGTAAATAAATTGCACCCTCACTTAGACTCTGCAAAATGTTGAGAGAACACAATGCAAAACTTACTAGATTTTTCATATGTCATGCCGAACAGCGCACAATTATACGAATATGACTTATACCGTCAAGTTTTTAATAAGTCATTATTAAAAATTATTATTTCATTAGCCAATCACATTGGAGTGTTTCGAATTTTCAAATTTGAATTTTCCAACCTAAAATAAAATAATGACTAGTTAAATTGAAAACGGAAAGTAAATCTAATAATAAATAAATTTGTGGCGAAAACAAATAGTAGGGTCTTAAGCTTTTTATTTACCATTTGGAGATCATCTTTGCAGCAAATGCATAAAAAAATAAAGAATGGAAAATCAGAGCTGTTCAGTTCGGTATCAAATCTTAGGTTTGGTTGATGATGATAAATCATGGTGCATTGTGGCGGAGTACCGGTGCTTTTAATTGGCAGCATGTAAATAATCGGTCGATAAGTCAAGGTCAGATGGGAACGCTACCGTGAACCACCTAACCATTGTCTATGGCCCTCGTGCATTGGATCCAATAAGTTTCGCTTTGTCACCACCCGCTATTCCGCAGGAATTTCGAGAATGCGGACGGCAATCGATATTGATGCATCGGCACGCGCTAATCCATTAAAAGGCGCCCATACGCCATCTGTTATTTAAAGTATTTGTCGCATCGGGAATGTTTCATTGTTGCCTCGGTAAATCTTTCGCTTCGCAGACAAACGGGAGGTGATCTGGAATGGATGCACGCTAATGTCGCTTGTTTGGTGGAAGGAGATTTTCGTCCTGTTAGTGGAAAACGAGCGAAATGGGATGCTTTTGTTCTGGTGGGGGGCAAAAAATGGCGGGGCCGTGCCGTTGTTCTCGTTATGGCCGACCCCCGCGGTATCGCTAAGTTGTCTTTTGTTTGCCTGGATTTAGAATGTTATCTCGTTAAAAATAGTCCAACTGTGCAGGACGTTATTTTCATTTCATATTTCAGGTTCCATCAAAATTTTGCTGGAATGCATCCGTAAGTATATGAAAATGTGGTGGTACCTTTAGTGAAATAAAATAGGTTTTAAAGCTCTACATTAGCCCGCTTGTGAAAGCTGCTCTGCAACATCCAAAAGTTTTTCGCTCAATCCTAGAATTTCAAAGTACTTCACCGAAAGCCTGAATTTGCACAGTAAAATAGTAGATGCAGTTTTTGAGGTACAAGTTTTATCATGACTTAGATATTATTTTTGGATAGCTAATTTCAAAAATAGGAGTTATTATAATAATTGATTTTTAACAGTCAACATAGATCTCATGTTTTTGACAGGTTAAGTGCTGTTTACAATTCCAACGCATAGTGTGAAATGTTAAAATAAAATATTTACAAGTTGCGTCATCTATTATTTATCTCTGTTAAACATTACTGTGAGAGTTAGCATTATGAAAGACAACTTAGCATCCAGTTGCTTCTTCAAATAAGCGAATAAGGTGACAATTTTGGAAGGTTTTTATGTTGAACAAGAGGACTCTCTAGCTTTGGAAGGAACAACTCCACAAAACAATTCTGCTTCAAGAGTTTCAGTAAAGTTTCTGCGATTTTTTTTCTATTTTGTTGGGTATATTATATGATAAACATTCCTTTCTTCCTAGCAAGATATATAACTGTGATGAAATAGCATCACCGCCCCTAAAAACCAATTATGATAACATTTTTTAGAGGCAGACGTTGGAGGTTTGATCTCTGTTGAAACACAGCTCTTAGTAACAGCTGAAATATGTTTCACTGCATTCAGCAAGCGAAGCAAGCAAATAGCTTCATTCAGCAAGCGCTTTGGTAATCTATAAGTGAGGCTGGATGGAGTCTGTTATTTTTGTGATCATTTATTTGCATACTTCGTAGAGCATGCAACACCAACTGAGGAAAGTCCAGTGTACATCCAGAAATATCTATGAATTTCGAAATTTTTACAGACACCAATGAACACCACTGTGAATGATTTCGTTCACATTTTATTCAAAGGCGAGAAAAAATACAGAGCACTAGTGTAGTTGAAAAAGGATGGAGTAAAAAAGAGCACATGAAGTAAAGTTTATGAGAAACTATGGTTGTTATTGTATGTATCTTGACCGATTTTATTCCGTTATGTTGCTGTAAATATGTATGGCAAAACCTTTAATCAAATGTCAAAGTTGTAGTTTTTGAAATGGAAAGTCCTATATTTGATTTAATTTTTAGCCTCTATATTATTTATAGCTTCTACTATCAAAATAATACCGAGTTTCATCCAGGTATACCTCATCTAAATCTACCGTTTTTTTTTTAATATTTGGAATTTTGTGGAAACGTAGTAATAATGTTAATAATTTAAAAAATTCAGTAATATACAGAATGTCCAAATTTAATTGTCTATCAAATACTATTATGCTTCCGTATATTACAAACTCTTCGCGTTTTGATGGAAAACGCACATATTTCAGAATGCAAACCGATTTTAACAAATGTAATATTTATCAGGTCACCTATGGTATTTTGGCAAGGCGTTCTAGTCATTTATGTTTACGTCAAAGGTATTTCTATGCACATCATCTTTTAGTGGCAGTGTTAGATTTTTGTTTTTGTTCTTTTCATTCATAATGAATGTTTATCCAAAAGAAGAACGAATCGATATGGTGTTTATTCTTGGAGAATGTCTGCAAAACTGCTTACTAGCATCACGGATTTATACTCAAAGATTTCCTAACCGAAATCACCCAAATAAAGCTGTTTTCGAAAAACTGTTGACTCAATTTAGACAAAGTGGAAGTGTGCAGCACGCAAAATACACCAAAAGCAAACGTGTAACAGAAAACGAGGAAATTGAATATGCAGTGATATACAGGTAGTGACATACAGGTCAAAACCAAATTGCGCCAACATTAGCCAACCAAGCCTCTCAAGAATTCTTCGAAAACATAATTACCATCCGTATAAAATCTAGCCACACCCAGAACTTTCTGAAAACGAGTTTGCAAAACGAGTTGAATTTTGTATGTGAGTGTTAGACAAAGAAAATGAAAACTTTTTAAATTTTGTTCTGTTTAGTGATGAATGCATATTCACAACAATGGATCCGTCAACAGATATAATTTTCATTACTATGCTGGTACCAATCCACATCAATTTAGAATAATTAATAATTAGCATAGATGGTCCGTGAATGTATGGGGTGGAATAATGGGAGAATATGTAATTGGTCCTTATTTTTTCCAACACCATTTAAATGGAATATTGTTTTTGGATTTTTTGATAAATGAATTTCCAATCTGGAGGACACTCTTACAGATAAGGAGATAAACGTAACAGCAATTGGATGAAGCTCCTCCGCACTTCCATCGTGGGGTCCGAGCATTTTTAAATGTGTATTTTGAAAATTGATGGGTTGGAAGATTCAAAAATTCGCTACAAAAATCACCGGACTTAACTCCTCCGGATTTCTTTTTATGGGGATACGTAAAAGAAATTGTTTATGACATGCCTCCAACAACACCAGATAATATTAAGGAGTGCATTGCAGAAGCCGTCCAGAGCATAAACCCAGAAGTGCTAACAAATGTTACTGAGAGTTTTAAAAAGAAGATACGGTTGTGTTTTGAGTCAGACAGTCGTCATTTTGAACTTTTATTATAATCTATTTCCACCATTTATTATTATTTTATTCACAGTTTAAAGTAGTACCTACATAATTTTTCAAATATTGTTAATAACCTAGAGTTTGTAACAAGCAATTCTGACTTACCAGCATGCCAGAGGTGACCTGATAAATATTAAATTTGTTAAAATCTGTTTTCATTCTGAAAAATGTGCGTTTTCCATGAAAATGTGAAGATGTTAGGTATAGGGAAGCATAATAGTATTCGATAGACAATTAAATTTTACATCTACTCTTAGTATAAAGTACACCGCGTTCCATTTAAATTAAACAAGTTATTACAGTTTAAAACTCGACTTAATTTTTGGACACCCCATACTTTAGGAACTTTTTCACCAGTTTGTATAATCAGTTAGTACACATCATCGTAAATTTTATGTAAAAAGGGATTATAAATGGTCTGTTTTTAAATTATTACTACGTTTCCTCAAAATTCCAAATATTTAAAAAACCGTCTGGTTTAGATGAGGATGGTCAACCTTAATGAAATTCGGTATTATTTTGATCGTGGAAACTAAAAATGAAATAATATACAGGGTATTCCATTTAAAAAACTACAACTTTGATACGTTTTATATTTTTCGAATACCTTGTATATTACGAATATTATTTTAAAACGTACCGCCAATAGGCTTCTAACCACCTGCAAAAAAAGTTTTTTTCTATATCAAAAACTGTAGCCGCAATACTCCGTGTCGTCAATTGTGAATAACACTGTATACAAGACAAGGAAACTAAATTAAGCAGAGATAGATTTACTTGTCTTGTATACTTACTTATTGTCTTACTTATCTTTCTCCCCTATGTTTTTAAAAGCTTGAATATTTCTTTCAGTCATTCCATTCGATTGCAAATATAGTGGACTCGTTTTCGTGTGTTTGAAATTATAATTTTCACAAAGTAATACCAAGATTCGAGATGAAAATTGTGGCCCATTATCAGAAACGAATTTTTTAGGGACGTCATGTCTCCAAAATATGGTTTTAAGTTTTTTGATGATTGCTTTGGATGTTGTTTCATGATCTAATTCTTCGCTCTTAATACTTTGAAAATTCATATATAGCCAACAAGTAATGTTTATTATTGTAGAGTTAATATGAATCGCATGATAGTAGCTCCCAGAGCAAATTTGGTACAACATACCAAATTCCTTTCCATGGATACTTTTGTTTGTGATTTCCTAAACTTTATGCAGGTTTTACATGATGTTTCATGAAGTTAGTTATGCCATCATTCATTTTAGGCCAAAAGATTGTATCTTTAGCAAAGCTTATAATTTTACTCAATACTGTGGTGACTATAATGTAATCAGCTTAAAATTATTTTTTTCATACTTTCTGGTAAAATTAATTTTCAACATTTTTAAAAATCCACTCTATAAATCCACTTCAAAATCGTGAACATCCTCATATATGTGCTCCGGAGAATGCATCAGAAATGTGTAAATTCTTAAAAGGTTTATAAACCATGTCAAACACGAATTTTTGCAAACGCATTAGCATTCTTTGCAATCGAATCGAGCACTCATTTAAACTTCTTCTGAACATTGGTATCAACGGCTTGTGATCTGATTCTATTGCAAGTTTCCCGCCGTATACTTCGCTAGTAGCCAAAAACAATGGCCAACATTTCCTTTTCAATTTGGGCATACCTTTTTGCGTTTCATTTCATTAGCGGGATGCATAGGCCACTGGCAGTCCATCCTGCAAGTACTGCAGCTAGGTCATTTTTAGAGGCTTATTTACGTTAAAATATTATAGTGCTGGATTTTTTGGTAGAATATTTTTTAATGTCTGTAAATTAAATTTCGTAAATTACGCTAAGGAGCTGTTAATTGACTTGACTAACTCCCTGAACAAATTTTCCAATATAATTAATCATCCACAAAAATCGTTGTAATGATTTATTATCTGGTGGTGTTGGTATTTTTGTTATCGCCTCTACTTTTTGTGAATCAGGTTTTAGACCTTCAGTTGCTAATTTTACCTTACTTACTTAGATTCTTAGCCTTAAAATATTCTCACGGGTGTAAGGTATGGGAGTTGAGCCTCCTGTGCGGACTCAACTCCACAACTTAACAACCCATAACTCCTTCAAAGAAGGTGTGTGCCTCCTCCACACCTACCTCCAACCCCTTCTACCTTGCGTAGCTTTGTTGGCTTCCTTCAAAGTCAGTCCCCCCTTTCCACAGCACATTTCCTTCTTGGCACCCCTCCCTGTCACTCGTTCCTGTCATGTTTTCCTTGGGCGACCTCTTCCTCTCCTCCTAGATGTCTTGGCCTCGAAAACTTCTCTCATTATTTTCTCTATCTCCACCCTTTTTAAGTAGCAATACAAAACAACAGAACAAAATCAACATAGATGGTATCTAAGTCGATACCTTCCTCTAAAAGATCCCTAACTTTTCTCTGTATGATGTGTTTCTTACTGTACCCATCTCTGTCATGTACAATTTTTCTCAAGAATCTCATTTCAAATGCTTTTATTTTTCTTTTATATGTTTCCAAAATATTTCCGCCATGGCCCAAATATCCGATCCGTACGTGATTATGGGCGCCACTACTACTTCCTTGAAGATCTACAGTTTAATTTCTTTTGGGATTTCTTTTTTACTTAGACAAGATTGTTTAATAATCTTAAGCACTTTAGCTCCTATTGCTATTCTCTCTTTCACCTCTTCCTCCAGTCCGCACATCATCCGGTAGGAGTGATCCCAAATACTTATATGTTTCCCACTTTCTCCAGCTTCATTCCCCCTCGGTATATATTTTCGCTACTTCCACTCTCTTTATCTTCCAGTAAACTATTTCATATTTTTTCATTTCTTTATTAGCTTCTTTTATAGCTACGTCCAGGACCACCGTGAGTAATAAAGGGCTCAGAATGCATCCCTGTCTTACTCCCAAAGTTGTATAAAAAGCCTCCGAACGTTCCTGCCTTGTTCTAACATAATTTATTGTCTTTTTCAATAGCGCTGTAATTTTTGTATGATGCCATGCGCAACACCTCTTTCATACAGCACTCTCCAAATATCTTCTCTTTTAGTCCCGCTGAAGGCCTTTTCCAAGTCAATGTAACAATTATGTACCTCCCTACCTTCCTTAGTCATATTTTCCTGTATTTTCTTTGTCATGAGTGAAACATCCTTAACTATTTTGAGTTGCTATAACATGTATCTAGTAAGCAAACAATAAGTTCAAATTAAAAGATTTAATTAAAAACACGATTCAAATTCTGGAAAAGTACAGTACTTTGAGTAGTCTAAGGCCTGAATGCAAAAGTTCCCTAGGTATAGATCGACTAGCAGCAGTTAATTTTATAGAGCGACATTTTCCTAGCAACCTCAAAAAACAAACACGAGAAACTTACCGTCTAATTTATAAAAAAAAATATAACAACTCAAAAAGATTAAGGTTAAAACACTCTTATAATAGATTTAGTTTTAGGCTTAATTTGTTCCATACTTTAGGCGCGTACTGTATGTGTCAAAAGTACAGAATGCTTCTTTATAGCATTAAATTTTTATAATTGCTTGTGCTTCGCTTCTTGATCAGAATGTAACTGATTGTCTCTGACGTAACTGATCTCTATTATTATGTGGAATTAAGAATGGAATACACTTTCTAATCAAATCAGAGCAAAGTGCAGGGGTTTCATTAAAAAATAAAGTTAATTCTCAAAGAAATAATGTATCAACCTATATTAGCGCAGATATTTTGTGATGACATCTCTGCGAAAAGGACGACGGATGCCCTCAGCGTATATTTACTACAGCAGCTAGAGAACATTTCAAAGTTCTTATACCAGCAACAAACACAATACTTCAATTAAACACCAGTTAGAACAAACTTACTCTTTACAACTTTATCTCGTTGCAGATACCTTTATTGTTGTAAATGTTGACTTTGCTTGGTCGGCATTGAAAAAGCTTCGCCCCTTCTCTTCCACAAGTGAGAAACAAACGTTCACCAGTAAATAAACACTCTACAGACAACTATGTAGTTTTATTATACCGCTTGCCTTGTTACAACTCTCGATATACGAGCACTACTGCTAACGTATAATAACATCGCTCTTGGAAACTTGGGTAGCGTATCCAAAACAATGTAACGAAATGAAGCTTTGATGGCGTAATATTGCATAATACTGGTACTCGCGAGTAGCGTTAAAAATATTAACTAGATTCTAACGTTTCGTAAAGCACATCGCAGGATTTAAGTTAGTCGCACGTAATGCATCTCGGTTGTATTACTTCGTTCACAGCCCACTACACACAGATATAACGTTTCCGTGAAAGCGACACTTTCTTATAACATGAAACTACTTAAATGTAATACCCCAGACGTAGTAGGAACGATGCGAAAAAAAAATACCACGTCTATATACTGCAATACGTGGCCTTGCACGAATCCACTGGTGCAAAGCCACGTACTTCAGTATATTTATTAAGTGGAGATAGTTGCCAAAAAGAGATACTAATAGCCGCGTGGGCCGATCTATGCTACTTGACCGTCAAAATTAATTGCCTAGTAGCAGGCGATCGTTAAGTGCTTGCATAGACACTTACCTCGCGCCCTTGGCTTAGTCAGCAATTTTTGGACAATGCTGTCGTATGCAGATTCATCAGCTACTCCGGAATCCTTCACCAGCTTTTCCTTTACCGCTATGCAGATGTTGTGTTCAGCGAGCAAATCCTCTAGTTCTTCAAAAGCCTGAAATGATAAGAGACATTGGTTTCATTTTATTATGGATTGCTTTTTAATGTACATTGTCTATCAAGGCTATCGTAGTAGCCATTTTTTCAAGCAGCATTAGAGATAGATGATGAAACAAAAGGTTCATAACAAAGCCTGGTCCGAGGAATATGTTGAAGATCTGATTCTTGTGACGAAAATTTGAAGGTGCATTTGAATTTGATTTAATTTAAACTTTCCGAGAAACATATATGGCAGCGCTCCAAAACTATTTTTCCACTTAATTAGATTTTTCATAAATAATTTTTTCAAGCTTCATCCTGTTGGAAAAGAACATCCATATCGAACCCGTAAAGATTTACTGTCAGTATTGTCTAAAATTCGAGTCCTTATCTTTTGTGGAAATTGGGTATGCTTGACTCGACAAACATGTGGATTTTTATCCGTCCAATAACGAACACTAAAACTAATTTATCACGTACGCAGGAAATTGTAGTATGCGTTCAGATAGCATATGACAGAATTGTATTCGGCTATCTGGATCGTCTTCCGTTAATTGGTGGACCATAATCAATTTACAAGGATCACATTCATGTTTTCTCAAATATTTTTTAATAGTAGATGGAGAAACAGCACAATCATGTGTAATCTGCACATTTATTTGCTCAGCATTATCATAGCAATAAGCTCTACTTGCTTGTCTGCCGAAATGAATTTTCCTCTTACCCTTTTTTTAAATTTCTGCTTTACCCACACTCTCAGTTCAATGAAATTCTTTCCCTAATTACTTTTGATATTTCCCGCAAAACGGGTGATCAGGATAATTAACTTTCGCAATAATTAAACCCTCCTCCCCTGGGAAGCTCCCAAAAATATTGTTTAGTAATAAAGGATTCATAAAGTATGAAAACTAATAACGAATTAGTTATTGGTGAACGTTTATTACTCTTTATATGGGGCTGGCCTTCTTGGTTAAAAAATCAAGTCAAAATTTTTCGAAATGTACGTAATTATGATTTAGGCTAATGACTATTATTTTCCTGTTACGCTTTGGAATTCCCTTAAGAGTAGTTTCCACAACATGACAGTTTGAAGAGGTACATGGACATGAAGCGACTTTCGTTAAATAATAGATAAATTGAAGTACAAAATAAATTGACTTGTTCAAATAAATAACATTTACGTACTCTTTGTATATTTTATGGTTATATCCCCGTATGGATATAACTACGCCAACGAACTTCCTTACATTTTATAGTTCGAGAAATTATTTTAGTAAAACCTAATTTATTTCACGAATATTGAAAAACGTCATATGAAATTTGAACGTTATATTTCAAAATTATTAATATTGCATAATAAATATGTTAATTAAACAAAATAGGCTTACTAAAAGCAAGAGCTAACGTATATCGTAAAAGAAATGTTATGTTTTTCCACGGCTACCTTGAATAATAATGACTTCAAGGTACATATCTAAAATCCCATTAATATTAGAAGTAACTTGTTCTTATGATTCTCTTTAATGCCCATTTAAGAAATGGCACACTTGGGTCAATCCGGGGATACATTGTATATGTATAGCGGAAATTGCACGTCGATATCTTGTCTACCGTCGCCATGTTTTTCTTTAAAAATTTACATTTCAGTAGGCAATACTTCCTTTATGTAGTTTTATGGAAAATGTTTCAGGTGGAAGTCATATACCATATCGACAATAGTCGAAAATTATTGTAAGGTTTGTCTCATATATTCTGAAAAAGTAGACATAAATGGAGTTCTAAGTTAGTCTGTTCATTTAAAAGGAGCTTAAAGACATAGGCTGTGTTTTATTTGACCTCCAACCGCTTCCAAGGGACTTAAACACAATTTTGCCAACATCTAATTCTCTCACATAACCGGGGGGGTTATGTGCAAGAATTGGATGTTGGCAAAATTGTGTTTAAGCCCCTAAATTAAGAGTCTGTGCGGTTGAAGGTCAAATAAAACACAGTCTATGTCTTTAGCGCACTTATTTTTATTGTTTTATTACACAAATACTTACAATTAGGTCATTCTCTCACCTAATCCCCCCGAACTATTTTAGAAATAACTTCTAAACGGTGCTACTTACGACATATGTATGTTTAATAAAATGGACCAT
>JAWQRJ010001244.1:0-16506 GCA_033557515.1 Diorygopyx duplodentatus
TCCGTGATGATCTAATTGTGATCATAATACTAAAGATTCAAAAAACGTGAAATTAAGCTGTTTTTAATCAACACATTTAATTAAACAGGTGAATGATAAATTAACAACTTTTTATTGTTTATGATTTTTGCGAAGTATAATCATTGAAGACTGGTGCGAAAAAGAAGAAACTAATATTAAATTTAAAGGAAAACGAGTAAATAAAGACTCAAATTAACCCGTTATTCTAACATTTCGTACAAGCATTTTATTATTTATAAGCAATATTTGAAATCTTTTCCTTGATCATCTAATTGTGATAATAATAAATAAAGAATCAATATAATGCGGTGTTAAAAATTCGCAAAAATGTTGTGAAATTATACGGGTTTTAGTCAACACATTTAATTAAGCAGGTGAATGATAAATCAACAACTTTTTATTGTTTATGATTTTTGTGAGGTACTATTAGATTCATAGGATGGTGTTTTTAAGAGTTGTTTGGCGGTATCCATTATTAAAATGATATTACTGAGCTTATTTATGATGGTTTAATTCATTGAAGACTGGTGCAAAAAGAAGAAACTAATATTAAATTTAAAGGAAAACGAGTACAAAAAAGACTCAAATTAATCGGTTATTCTAACATTTCGTACTTGACTTTTATTATTTAAAAACAACTTGAAATCTTTTCCGTGATGATCTAATTGTTATCATAATAAATAAAGATTCAATATATTGCGGTGTTAAAAATTCGCCGGAATATTATGAAATTATACGGTTTGTAATCTACACATTTAATTAAACATGTGAATGATTAAATCAACAACTTTTTATTGTTTATGCTTTTTGTGAAGTAGTATAAGATTCATAGGACGTTGCTTTTAAGAGATGTTTGGCGGTATCCATTATTAAAATGATATTACTAAGCTTATTTATGATGGTTTAATTCATTGAAGACTGGGGCAAAAAGAAGAAACTAATATTAACTTTAAAGGAAAACGGGTAAAAGGCCACAAATAAATCGATTATTCTAACATTTCGTATATTGCGGTGTCAAAAATTCGCAAAAATTGTATGCAATTATGCGGTTTTTAATCTACACATTTAATTAAACAGGTGAATGATAAATCAACAACTTTTTATTGTTTATGATTTTTGTGAAGTGTTATAAGATCCATTGGGCGGTGTTTTTATGAGATGTTTGGGGTATCTATTATTAAAATGGTATTACTGAGCTTATTTATGATGGTTTAATTCATTGAAGACTGGTGCGAAAAAGAAGGAACTAATATTACATTTAAAGGAAAACGAGTAAAAAAACTCAAATTAATCGGTTATTCTAACAATTCGTACAAGCATTTTATTGTTTATAAATAATTTGAAATCTTTTCGGTGATGATCTAGTTGAGATCATAAAAATTAAGATTCAATGTATTGCGGTATCAAAAATTCGCAGAAATTTTATGAAATTATACGGTTTTTAATCCACACATTTAATTAAACAGGTAAATGTTAAATCAACAACTTATTATTATTTATGATTTTTGTGAAGTACAATAAGATCCCTAGGGCGGTGTTTTTATGAGATGTTTGGGGTATCCATGGTTAAAATGATATTACAGAGCTTATTTATGATGATTTAATTCTTTGAAGACTGGTGTGAAAAAGAAGAAACTAATATTAAATTTAAAGGAAAACGAGTGAAAAAAGACACAAATTAAATAGTTATTCTAATATTTCGTACAAGCATTTTATTATTTATAAACAATTTGAATTCTTTTCCGTGATGAACTAATTGTGATCATAATAAATAAAGATCCAACATATTGCGGTGTCAAAAATTCGCAGAAATTTTATGAAATTATGCGGTTTTTAATCCACACATTTAATTAAACAGGTGAATTATAAATCAATAACAACTCTTAAAAAAATTCGAGGGTACATTACTAATGTGAAATTTATTGAGGATTAGTCCGATAAAGAAGGAAACACTATTGAATTATATTGAAAAGAAACAGAAAAATGTAAAATATATCTTAGGTGGTACGCCAGAGTGGATTTCTTTCTTCGAGTCCTTTAAAATTGAAAATAGACAGGAACGGTGAAAATTCTTGAGTTAGTCGTTAGGAATCGAGGTTGGGAGAGGTTAAAAAGTAATTAAAACGAGTATTTAAGTTTCAAATTTAGTTTCCTTTTAAATTTCTGGAAGCAGGAGAATGGGAGTTGGCCCTTCAGTGATTTTATTTGGACTGAACGACGATGTTGTCTCCTATAATGATAAGATTTTGGTTGTAACAAGATATCCGGTTATAAAGCTTGGCTTATTGTGACGTGGAGAATTTGTAATTTGTGTCTGTTTGTATGTGCGTATTCTTAAAAATATTTGTAGTTTTATATGCTGAAAGATATTTCTTGCATTGTTGCCGAGTTATTGCTGGAGGTTTTGAGATAATTTTTAACCTGATCTACCACTGTAGAATGATAGTTTTATATTATTTTAACTTTTCAAAACCGTAACAATACGTGAAAATAAACAATGAAAGCATTCCATTTTATAGCATAACGCTACAATATAGATGACGCTTTTGATATGACATACGCATTTACGTATCGCGAGCAAAATGTCTATTCATTTACAACATAGAAAATCGAAGATTTTATTCGAAGTTTGAAATCAAATGATTTCAATAATAATAAAAACTATATGTCCATAAATTGTGAAATATACAAAATCGTAAGAATTCTATTAATTGGAAGTTTAAATAATAATCGTAGTAGTTGCAAAATACTAAATGTTAATAATAAAAAGGTACATTATTAGAAAATTAATTTCTACTTAAATCTTACCATGATGGTGGTCTATAATCAGTATTATTAGCTTATACCAAAGCTAATGAATGTTTGATGTGAGTATAGTGAATGGTCGTAAAAAAGAATTATTGTATACATATTATGTACGGTGGTGTGATATAGTGTTATAAAGCAATACATTTACAAAATCATATTTGTTAATCATATTTGTCGAAATATGCGTATATATTTTGTATCATTTCTTCTTTTGTTCTTCTTCTATAGGTATACATTTATGTTTAACTCCGTACATATCCTAAATGTACTATTTGCAGAGGATGAAGATTTCTCTCGGCTATATGCAATTATTGTATTACTTACACTATTTTATTCAGATATCAAATCGCCTGATCCTTAACCTCGTGTACTGACTTATGGTAGCATGTCCACATGCATATTATTATATCATATATTTATTTTATATTATATTTATTACGATTACATGTAAAAATAAGCATAGTGTGTTAGGTTGACTATTGACTACTATAATTAATAGAACTTTTATAACGGTTAAAAAAAGTTGATTGTGTCACTTTCGTATTTTTTGTCCGAGGTATGCTAAACTGTATTTTATATTGAATTAAGAATATGAAAATGTAAGTTGCAAAAACATTGCTTAATACACATTTTGTATTTATAAAAAAACAATACAAACATTTAGGTTTAAAATATAAGTTTACGCTGGTAAATTATCATTAAACGTATAATATACCAATAAAACCAATCGTATAATATAAATAGCTCAGTAAAAATACAAATGTACCCAGATTATTTGATATTGACTGATGAATATTGTCTTATGTTATCATCATTTACACCATAACTTAAAAATTTCAAACTTACGTACTGAAAAATTACAAGTATTTAATATATTTAGCATAATTGTGTTTTTCGCTTAACAATGTTGAAGACATTGCGGAAATTGATTATTCTTTATACTTACGTTATTTCCAAAACTATTATAAATGATTTCCGGATTTAACAGAGTTAAAAATATATAAGAAATATATGATGTATATTCCTAAATAAATAGTTTTACGAGATTTTAAGCGGGTATAAGCTTAACAATTACTTAGTTATAGATACTGAACGACATTGAAGTTATAGCCGTTGTGGTTCCTACGGAGATTGAAGGGATGATAATATTTTAAAAGTATTAGAATTAAATTAGAATTGTCTAAATTGAATTCTTGCGTATAAGAATCTATAGAACACTACCATGAAGGGTTAGTAAAACATTAAATTGACCATAATTTCAACCATGCAGTAACTCTATGATTTACAGTTGATTCTGTCTTAATTGTTAAATGACAAAGAATATATATAATACTTAATATACTTATAATACTTAAAAATGCTTCTAAAAGGATTTTATACAATTTTAAATTTAATTCGACCCTCCATCTTTCCCTTGGTTTTCCTGACGTCTTGCATCCCTCCATCCTTCCATTTAGAATTCCCCTCGGTACCCCATCGGAGTCTTTGAATCTTTCTATGTTCTGATAGTGGTACGTACAACTGGTATATTTCATATACCAGTTGTACCTATTGTATATTGCACCTAATTCTCTAGGTTCCATCCTCGTTGACGAGCTCGAAAATTTTCCTCAACATCTTTCGCTCAAAGGCGCCTATGATGTTGATTGCCTGTTTGCTAAAGTCCAGACTTCGCACCCGTAACTAATTATTGGCCTTATGATGGTTTTATAAATGCGTATTTTATTTCCTTGGTGTATGTCGCGTGACCTGCAGTAGAGCATAATATGTCGTATTTGCTTATATTATTCTGACATGGATTTCCGTTTTCACGCTTCGGTTTTTAGTGACATTTACCCCAGGATACGTAAATTGCGATACACCTTCCAGATTACCGTCACCTATTGTTATAATTCGTCGATGTCTATTGGATCTAGTTTGAGTTAGATTTTAGTTTTATTGATTTATATGTAAGCCTTGCCGAAACATGTAGGGTTGAAGAGAAAAATAAAGCAACCAGAAGAGTACATTTCTTCATTAAAACCTAACAATTTTTAATCTTAAAAGAGTCTGTCAATTGGTTCTGAATGTTCACATACGCTTCTGTGTCTGTCAATGTAACTTTCACCAGATTTATCAGTTTTTTTTGGTATCTCCAACTGTTACAATTTTTGATATATTTTATGCCTGCCGATTGTATGTATCATAGACTTTGTGAAAATCTATAAAGATTTGGTGGACGTTTACGTCATATTCCCAGACTTGTGTTATGAGTTCTTTCAGTGTGAAAAGTTGATCAATTGTAGACCTGCCAGGTATAAATTCACCCTGGTATTCCCCAATGGTGATTTCTGAGATGCTGAACAGTCTCTTGTCGAAAATATTACTGAAGAAAAAAACTTATCCTATTTAAAAGGTAAACGCTGTAAGAATTAATAATACTTTTACTAATCTCATATTTATCTTAGCGATACTTTTCTTTATCTTTATTTGCGGTTAAAATCTGCTTGGATAAAGTTTTTTGTTTAAACATGTCAAAGGCATTGCGGAAACTAATTGCTCTTTATGCCTATAATATTGCCAAAACTATTTTAAGTGACGTACTTTTACGACTTCAATAGAATGAAAAAAATGTATAAAAACTTCACTCTTCACTCCTCATATAATCGAGAAAAGAGATAATAATGAGAGAAATTCCGAGAAACTCCCGATTGGGAATTGTATGATATAAACATATAGAACACATTTTCACCACAAATGACATTAACAAGTTAACATTGCCAATGGTAGAAGATTTTACACAAATGACCACAACATAAAATATTGACAAACAATGAAATAGTTATAAAACAGGACGAAGAACAAAAATAGGAACACAAATCAACAGATGATAACAAACAGACATCATATGATACAAAGTAAAATATAAATAAAATAGTATAACATACCAAGCAACAAAATAAACAAAAACAATGAGCATATACAAAAAACAGCATAACCACCATAGCAATGTAGATTAAAGACAAATGCCCCTGAGGATGGAGACAGTAATACCCCAAAACATGTAGAGTTGCTAATATAGTAATAAACATTCACCATCGATTGATTTAATTAAATATATAGATTGATTTAATTAAATATGTAAAAGATTGATTCGGTATATATTCCTACATAATTTAGTTTTCTGGCGGATAGAAGACAATCATTAATTAGATACAGGTATTATAATTATAGTTGTGATTTCCAGTGTCGTTGATGGGATTTATGAAGTTTTATAAACATTACAGTCAAAACAGAAAAAAATTAAAATTCTATAAATATGCCCAAAAATCAATCGGACACCCGTGAAGAATTAACAAAACAATAAAAGGAGTGCATTCAACAATAAGAATTAATATTAGGTTCCATTTAATAAGTCTCTGGTTGCTGCATAATGACAAAAATCAACTGTTATTATTGGTTTAATTCTACAGTGATTCTATTTCGAGTACGCAAAATACCAAACATTCTATCGAAAAACCTAATCTCTGTCATAATCTTTCCCCTACGTTATACAACTTAATATGTGGTTTCCCCCAGGTTTAAAGCCAGTACTATTATTATTAAATATTCTCTAAATAAATCTGACCAATGAAGAGTATTATGAATTATGGATTAAGTAATAATAAGTAATTGAGATTTAATAAGTAATGATGGAATAAGTAATGAGCATTTTAAATAATCCAGAAAGATTGTTTTTTTTGTGTGGACTCAGGAATGAATGTCAAATTGCTAGTGCATACATAAAATGTTATTAGCAAATCAAACATTCGACTAAAATTTTGACATCTCATTTTAATAAGCTTGTGGGTGTGGATATGCTTCGTAATAAATAAGGAGAACCAAAACTTTAGCGTTGTATCTGTGGTGGTATAAATTAATAGCTAAAGGGGAAAGCTGATATTACCACAATATATGTGGGACTCATTTGTTATTACCTTATAATGTGCGGTTAAAATTTACTTTTATGCGGTATATTTAAAAATATTTTTAAAGCTACTATAATTGGTATATCTCTACGATTTCAATAGAAAGGAAATGTATAAAAACATACAGTTTTTAGGTATTGGATTGGGTTGTTGTGGGTTGGTCTTCCTAGTCAAATTAGGTTTAAAAGGTATGTTGAGAAAATTAAAATAATCAGCAATTTGACATAGATATTGAATGATACTTTATTATGTTATATAGACTATAGTATATTATGATGTTTTATAAGTATGTATTTATAATTAAATTAGAATTGTCTAAATGTCTTATTCTTCGAATACACAAAATATTCACAAAAATTAGAAGTTGATTATAAGCGATTAAATGTAATATAGAGCGTTTAATACAACTTGATACTTTAAACAATTACAAATCAATACTCAATAGTCTGAATACTAAGCATTAAAACTTAATAAAAGTTCAAGAACTGTCATTAACTAGAAACATTAAAGTGCCTTTAAAACTTTACCTTAATATAAAAATTAAAATTTTATTATAAAGAAGAAACATTATAATGCCGAAGAAAAAAGAAACATTTTGTTTAATACAAAAGTCTTTAAAGATTCGTGAATGAATGCAATAATAAATTAAATATGGAATACCTAAGGTATTAAAAAGATTACTACTAACGTTCTTATTATGTGTTCTAAACATATTATGTGTTCTTAACATAATATGTATTCTTAGAAGAATTAATTAATCCTAAAGAATAGTTTTAGTGTAATAAGTAATAGCTGTATTGACATTGCGGATTAATTTGCTGATAAAATTACTACAGCAAAAACAAATAAGAATCTTGTACTTGATGCTAACTGTCGAAAACATATGTTATGTTGGTAAAAATGTAAATCAGGTACGTTTTTAGTATTATTGAATAATAGATTTAAACTGCGGTTTTAATAACCATAAATGTTAAATTGAATACCATTAAAAGGTAGATTTTGATCGTGACGTGATCGTTAGATGAATAATTGAGTTATTACATTGGCAATAATTGTCGGACCTCCATTTAGATAATATAACAGAAAACAGAACATAAGGCTTTATAATAGAACTTCGTCATATTATAAACAATTAAAATCAAACAAAAAGGTCAGGGCTAACTGGTGACCTGAGTTACTTCGGAAGAGGCCGTCTGTAATGAACGGCGTAACATCAACAGAACTGGCTAAACTAATACACATACTCCGAAAGTCATTGTTGACTTTGTCAACAGTATTAGCATTTAGGACGCTTACTGATGAGGGAATCATTACAAAAGATAGGTCGAAGTAATTTGAAAGGCAACTTAGTGCCAACCCAACCCATTGTTAATCTAATTTAATCCAACGTCAACAGAGAGTTTCTGCACCGACGCGGCGATAAGTGGAAAACCAAGAAATTTATTTGAAAAACTTTTTAATATTGATAATAATGATTGCAGATGCATTTAAATACTAATAGAAATAGACTATGGCCAAACGCGTTTAATTGGTAGCATTATAACATTTTAAACAGTTACAAATTACATGACAGTAAGTCAAAATTATTTCAGGAGTACGTTTAAATTGAACACAATAAAAGTTCATTAACTACAAACATTAAAGTGCCCTTTAAAACACTACCATTGATTTGAAAATGATTGAGGGATTGTTATGAACATTACTGTAAGTAAGGTAGAAAACATTCTATTTGATAGAAAAGCATTTAAATATTCGCTTATGAATACAATGATTTTTAAAATAATTTATCATTTATTTTCCTACTACTTAATATAAGGCAATATAAGGTATTCTTAAAAGAATAAAATATGGTTGTTCTATTGACATTAATTTATAAGTGAAGGAATTATTATAGCACACATAGTTAAAAATATTACAAACTTTGTTATTATAATATTGTATGTTCTAATATATGTATATAAACTTTTCATTATATCTGAAAAATAGCAATAAAGTTGAGTCAGTCGAATTATTAAACTTTCTAAATATGTGAATGCAAACAAAAAAAGAGACGTAATTGATGGGAAATCTAAAAAAAAATTATAAATAATTTTATTTTAATTTAACACGCTGGCGAGTGTGAATATATTTTAGAATAAATGTTGGTCAAACCAATCTTATTAATAGCTACAAATTAAAGATAAATGTATATTTTAGCATTAATTTTTAAAAATATATGTTTTGGTACCAAAAAAAAAATATTGATGTATAAACTATAATATAATATATAATATAAACAAATATAATATATAAAGAGAAAAGTAAAGCACGCACTGAACACATCCAAGTGGATGTTATTTATACGGATCGAAGGCGTTTGACGTTGTAGATTATCACATATTCTTAAGCAACCTCAGTAATTATTATGATTTGTCTGATAGCCTTATATCATTGTTTACATCTTTACCTATTGGTAGAACACAATACGTAGAATATGGCGGTTGTCAAAAAAATGTCAAAGTATTACCCAAATTGTTTATGCTTTTTTATCACACATCAAAAGAACCATTAACTAGATTGGAACAGTTAAGGATAGTCGTTAAGGATGCTATTGTCGTTGAAGCGAGTTATTATGTTTTAGGGTGTAAGAAGTATTAGAATCAAATTAGAATTCTCTAAATATGCGCAATGAAACATGAAACATTGAAACCAGCTGTAAAGAGTTAATAAAACATTAAATCAGATGCATTCCATAATTAATATGCAGTTTCTTCCGATATGTCTTTCTAGTGCATATATTGTCATAACTCAACCATACTTATTTTACTTATTCTTCAGGTATCGTTCTTCAAATATACAAATTATCAGTCAAAGTTAAAAATGTTCCTTCCTGTATAGTCCATTCCTGTTAGAATGGCATTATGAATACTGCAGAGGTGAAAATTAAACATCTTTTAATTAATTAAACATTCTTTTTGAGAGAAATTGTAATATTCTGAAACGAATGCAATAATACTTAAAATTATTCACCATTTATTTTATACAATTGAATATAAGTTATGCTTAAATTAAATAATACTAAACAACGGTCGTAATATTAACATTAATTCATGTATTTGAAATTATTACAGCAACATGCTTTGATAGATAAACATGCTTTGACTCTAAGGGAATGATAATGAAGAAATGAAAAAAAACTATACTGTCAACATTGCTCATACTGAATTTTCTAATATATGAACTTAAAAATCGGAATAATTTTTTAATTGATCGAAAATATGTAAAGTATTATTTCTACTAAATTGTTACTAAAAATTATTACTAAAATGTGCGTAAAAAACGTGTAAAAAGGTGAAATATGCTTGGGATACTGTGACCTTCTGTGTTGATCTGTTTATCCGTATATAGAAAAGTTAATACGACTACATTGTTATTTTTAAATGTTGAAAGTTCTATCTCTTAATATAACTGAATTAGAAAAAAATAAATAAAATTTGCGATTAACTCGTTTGTAACTCTAATTTGTGATTGCACTCGTTTGCGTTGATTGAAATATGAAATAATAAAAAGTAACTTATGTCTGCCAAACCATAAAGTTTACACCTAAATTTTCAATGAAAAATTCAACCTCTCACAAATAAAAAAAAAATTGTTTAAAAATAATCTTATCATTTGACATTATTGATGTTTTTGCTAATGTGCCTATAGATCTAGTATTCCAATTGACGTCTAATTTTGGAAGTTCTTTCTCTTTAAAACATTTAATACATATAATTCAATGAAGGTAAATAAAAATTAACATTGAAATAGAACCGATTTAAAAAACAACCCCACAAAAGTTTGAGCAATTAATATTCAACACTGTATTTAATTTTTTCTGTTATTTTCGTTATTTAATTCCAATTAATTAATTGCTATTTTTTGTACATGTAGTACTTAAAAGAACAAAAATGTAAATTTCATTTTACCGTACATTTATGAATAAAACGTAATTTATAAGGGCATTCTAGTATACTGTAATAAAATTCATAAAACGTAATTAAAATTTAAAGATATGTTATTTGGTTGTATGGAACAATATAATTGTGAAGACATAACGCTATTTACAATAATCAAACAAGATAATTAAAATATAAAAACAAGTGAAACTTTAAATTCTCATATCAATGTTAATTATTGCTTATTAAAACTCAAACAAAAGAATT
This sequence comes from Diorygopyx duplodentatus, assembly GCA_033557515.1. Taxonomy (NCBI): domain Eukaryota; kingdom Metazoa; phylum Arthropoda; class Insecta; order Coleoptera; family Scarabaeidae; genus Diorygopyx; species Diorygopyx duplodentatus. The sequence continues at coordinate 10,961 of JAWQRJ010001244.1, forward strand.
TATTTCAGCTATTAAATTTGTTACTTTCCACACAAATTCATACTGAAATTCCTAATATGGTTTTTCTGTTTACCATATTAGCCTGTAAAATAGTTTTCTGCCTACCTGACAGTTTCCACTTTAGCTCCTCTCAGCAATTCCATATCTCAATAAACCGATAACTAAACATGACAATCTGAAGATATAGAGTAGCAAGAACGTCGGCACGACCGGTTACGTGCAAATAGCGAACTAGATATAAGGCAACGAAGAAATATGACGTCATGAGATCGACGATTGTAGGATCGCGATTTCCCTTTTACCGCTATTGTGGTACTGCAAATTGTGCAGTCTAAATTATTTTGTAGGTTAAGTTGGTATATGTCTCCAATTTACTTTGTCGCGCGTTTTCGAAGAAAGAAATGTATTAATGCCCACAAAAAATAAATTGTTTTGTTTGGGAAAATTGTAGAAAATAGGGCACCCTGATAAATTAGGGGTACAATTTTTTTTTATATTATCGTAAAAAACGTAAAAAATATTGTTAGTTGAGAAGAAACAGAATCTCACAAGATTTTGAAAATATAACACATGAAAGAAAGCAATAAATAGAAGGAATTTTTGGAATTAGCAAACTAATAAATAAACCAAGGTATTCAATAGTGCAATTTTATTTTAGATTTGTTCATCATTCATTTGTTCAATTAATTTTCTATATTAAATTAAATTAATCTTCTTGCTAGTACATACTTGAAATAATGCTATCATTCAAATGATGCTAATTCTATAATATAAATATATAATATTAATACTTAAGGGAGGTAGGAGGGCAAAATAACGAAATCTCTGAAATAAATAAAAACTTAGTAAATGAAACTAATACACCAACAGTTGATGCCAATAACTCTTTTGTTTATGTGGCACATTTAATTAATTTTGCAGTATTTTTTTATGAAGCAATTTCCAAACACAATCCATGAATCCATACTGATATTTAAGTTCAATTTAAACATTTTTATTATGTTAAATAAATTTTAAACAAAAACATTCTTAATGGTTGCATATTAAAAAGAATAGTTTATTTTACTCTACTACAACTTTTTACGTTATAAAGTAGTTTTCAGACATGGTTAAATCTACACTATGAGATATATGAACAATATTACGTCCCAAATAAAGTTGTATTTCAATTTGTGAATGAGTTGTTCAATATTTGTATTGTGGTACTTTTTGAAAGACGGAAACTGATAATTTAAATTTAATTTTAACTAACAGCTATGCCCAGAAAACAAATAAACATTTCTTCATTTAAAATACAATGAAAATTGTAGATTTCTATATTATAATTCAAGACCTAAATTAAAACCAAAACTTCTACTTTTTCTTTGTCATTATGTTTTCTAATTAATTAATTTCTTGCAATACGTACGCAGTTGTGTACTAAAATTATAATTTACAATTGAGAAATAATTTACAATTACCATTTAAAATTATAATTTACAATTGAGAAATACAACAATACAAAATGAAAACGCAACTGTCAAATGTCAACTACATATAAAAATGCGTAAGGTATTGTATATTACAAAAAGTTTATGTTTGTAAGCCACACGTATAATCCGGTATTGCATCAAAGTGGCATATTTTGCATAAAAATATTGCGTACAAATTCATATTAAATTGACTTAAATATTCTTAAAAAACATAATGAAATGAAAATATATTTCTGTTAATCAATGAATATGTTTAAATATTTGTATAGTACTAATTAAATCAGAAGTTTACATACTTGTAGACAACAAGGAAGTGGTGGTGGGAGGGCAATTTTTTTTCAAATAAATTTTCTCATTAAAATTAAATCATTTTTTTATTAATCTGAAACCTCGCGTTATTAAATTCTTAAGTGAAAAGTATACTATTTCGACACAATAGAACGTTTAATCTTTCTTAATTTTAATTATTCTTGCATTAGGTGTTGACCAAATACTATACAGGGTGATTCAGAAAGGGAATTGGAAAAATATTGAATTATATTTAGATTAAATGTGAAACAATTTGTTTATTTTTCCCAAAAAAACAAAATATTTATTTATCCTCAAAAATAGCAAAATATTTATTTAAATACGAAAATATTTAAAGTAAAGATCCGGACTCACCCATTATGTATTATAGAACTAAATATTTTGGGCGTACTTCATCACATGATCCAAAAATTCATACTGAGATTTAACTTTAATTCAAACATTTGTATTATGTTAAATTCATAAAGTAATTTTTAAACACTCGAATGTTAATTAATTTAATTAATGTTAATTAAACACACATGGTTAAATCGACACTAAGAAATACATTTACTTTAATTTAAAGATTTCTGTTGTATTAAATTAGTTACATTAGTTAAAAAAGTGTACTTTAATATAATATGTAGGTTATAAAATAATTTTTAAAAATATGGTTAAATCCATAGTCAGAGATACATGAACAATACCTGTATATAAAATAAAATGTTATTCCAATTTGTGAATGAGTTTATTAGTATTTGAATTATATTAAATTTGAAATATAATGAAATTGTGAACTGAAGTATTATAATTTTGTCACTTCTACATTACTGATGTTTTTGTAATTTGTATAACGTGAATTTATGGTAACATATTTTAGTAGTGTTCAGAAAAAATCAACCAAATTTGTTGTTATAGGAACCAAGAATACAATTTTAGAAGGGAAAACACGAAAGATGTTGAACTAACATTGTTTGTAATATATGTATATGAAACAAATGAAGAATATAGATTTGCAACACATTAATCTACGTATAGATCACAGATCTGTCCTTTACACTAAACGTTTAATAAAATTAAAATTTCATACTTAACCAAAGTATGAAATTTTATTTGCAAAGTAGTATCTAATAGAATGAAAATGCGCTAAGGAAGTGGAGGTGGGAGGGCAGTTTTTTTTCAAAAAAACTCCGTTTTATTAAATTAACTTAAGATTAAATTAAATTTAACAATTATAGTATTAAATTTAAGGTTTGTGTCATAAAGTTATATGTGAACCTGTATGTAATGACATTATATAATACGATTTAAATGTTGGTATTTAATGCTATGTATATACATATTTGGTTCGAATCAACTGCTCTTAAAATATTGCCTTAAAATATATAAATAGCCTCTAATATCGGACGAAAACTATATAAAATAAGCAATATTTTAATAGGCTTTATTTACAATATTTTTACACTTTTAAATACTTTTAAATAAAACTATCGAACTCCTACCGCTAATCTAACGAATCAATGAACAAAAATCAATCACAAAAATTAATTTTAATATTTTAGTAATTGTAATATTTTTAGAATTAAGTTACTGCTACAGATCTGAAATGTCGATCGCCTTAATAAAGTGTATAAATAATAATTTCCATCAATTTTTCATTCGTGGTTTGTTTTTCATGGCCACCTAGACGGGTGATATGAAATGGTTAAATTTATAGAAATCTTTTTATTTCTCATAAAGGGCTCTTAATAAAATATCAAAATTATAAATTTGGAAAGTTATATTTAAAATAAGAAAGTTGCACTTATGTTCTTAAATATAAGCAGAAAAATGTATTCATAGCAAACATAGAAGCACATCACATATCCGAAGTTACAATCAACAATGTGATAATTTATGGAAAGAAGTTAATTATTGAAAATGTTCTACTTATCTACCTGTATAGATAATTCATTTGACTATTGTTGCTTTTCAAAATTGTAAACAAAAGAGAGAGGAAGTGGAGGTGGGAGGGCATTTTTTTTTTAAACAAACGTTTTTAATTTTAAATATGTGTATGTAAATTAAAAAACCCATTAAGTTTTAAAATTGCAATATTTTGAGTATAATTGTAATCAACATCTACGTGTTAACTGTTAATTGCAAGTAGTACTACCACCGCTAAAAATCTGATTTATAACAGCAAAGAATTTTACCTAATATTGTATATCGAAATAAAAGTACTTGCACATGAAACTTTTATAAATATTTAATTAGAACCTTAATTTAAGAAAGGTTTTTAAGATAGAATAAGTATAATAAAGCATACAACATAGGGAGAAGGAAAACTTTTATTTAATTTTATAAAAAAATGCAATGAATTATTTTTTTGATAATTTCCAATGTGCTTTATGCAGATAAATGAAGGAAGCGGTGGTGGGAGGGCAAAATTATTTTTTTAAATTTTTTTGGGAATGTAAAAGTTGATGCTTTAAGACCATTTGTGGTTGTCGTGATAATTTAACACACTTAAAGCAATTTTCCTTCATGGATAATATAGATTTCCAAAAAATATCTCCAATTGGATTAAAATTGAAACACGAAACGTTGTATTTAACGTTTCATGTTTTAATTTTGAATAAATATAAATTCATCATAAATTACAGTATATTTATTAAGAAATATTTGCTTGGTCAGACGGTCAATATATATTAGCCTCTATGATTGATTATACTAAATATTATTCAGATTTGAACAATGTATATAATGCATATAATTGTTTGTTCTATAATAATGGTGCAATGTTAAGGAAATATTAATGAAAAATAAATATAGCATTAAGGGGCTTAATGACTATCATTGGTACCATCTAAATGAACAATTATTACAGTAAATAACAAATGTACTACATTGCAAACAAATTATTGAAGATTACCGAACGTTGCCTAATTTACAATGCTGAAGGAAGTGGAGGTGGGTGGGCCAAATTTTCTAATCAAATGTACCAAATGAAAAACAAAGACTTGCAACCCATATTGCAAATATTTGTGTTGCATTACCTACCTATATATCACACATACGAGCATATCCCTCACATTAAACATTTAATAAAATTAAAGTTCATACTTCATCAAATGTTTTGTTCAAAAATTTTATTTGCAAAGTAGTATTGTAATGGAATGAAAATGCATTAAAAGGAAGGAAGCGGAGGTGGGAGGGCAATATTTGTTTAAAAAAAACTCTTAAATTTAAGAGTTTGAAAATTTGTGTTATAAAGTTTTACAGATGAGTCAAAATGCGTATCAAACTTATTTAAATTTTTTAAATTTATTTAATACTACGTAAATATTAGTACCACACGCGAGTACATTAGGTTCGGATTAACTGCTCTTGAAATATTTACCCCAAAAAATATATAAATGCACCCTAATATGAGATGAAACTATGTGAGATGGCCAAAACTTCATTTACAATATGTCTACACTTTTCATAAAACTATCGAACTGCTACTAATCTAACGAATCGGTGAACAAAAAGCAATTTCAAAAGATTAAACGTTGTTTGCAGTAATATTTTTAGAAGTAAGTTACGGCTACTATAGGTCTAAAATGTCAATTGTCTTAATAAAGTGTACAAATAATAGCTTCCATAGTTAATTTTCGTGGTTTGTTTTTCATGGTCACCAAGATTGGTGACATAAACTAGTGTAATTTATAGAAATCTTTGTATTTCTCATAAACAGGTCTTACTAATGTATCAAAATTCTAAATTTGGAAACTTACATTTAAAGTAAGAAAGATGCACATA
>JAWQRJ010001245.1:0-16502 GCA_033557515.1 Diorygopyx duplodentatus
AAAGTAATCACGTACGTTACCTGCGATATTCAACATACATCTATCATGTCTCTTGTGCAGTTGCAAGTTTTAATGCAAGACAAGAATAAAATCGCAGCTTTCGGAGAAATGAAAATGTACCTTTCTGGTTCTAAATTATACGCTTATACCGATTATTAACCAACCATGTGATTGATATACAGGATGACAATTATCAGTACGAAGAACTTGATGCTTTTAGGGAATCATAGCATCAATGACAAAAAAAGAAAGCAGGAATATCATTGCGAATCTACACACATACCTCTAAAATTGAGTAAATTTTATCCTTATAAAAGGATAATGATCCTGACAGACGAACACAATTTAGTGCAAAATTAAACAATTCTTAAAAAATATTTGTTGACATTTTATTTTAAACTAATCTCCTGTTGTACTATAATGTTGCAAAAATAGTATTTTTACTTTCTCTCATAAAGAGAAAGTAATGTGTTCGGTCCAAAACTTTTGTTGTTGAGATTTTGATACATCTTGGCGAATTGCGCTATTCTAAGACTAATGGTACCATTTTGGGTAAGTGGTCTGTCCGTGTGGATGTCAGTCTCTGGTCAACATTGTTGCATGGTTTCAGTTGGTTTCTTCATGTTTCTTCTAGAAGTATTTTCATATACACAGGGTATGCCCTTTCTTCTAGACGTTATGCAACTTGAGTTTCATAATGAAACACCAATTATAACATATTTGGGTTCCTTAGGGAATTTATGGTCTATTTTTTAAGTTATTTAGCATTTTTTTAATGTGACTTTTGAGTTTACGTAAATTTCGGTGGCTTTCATCTTGTGTATAGCGCATAAAGTGTAAAATAAATAGAAGCGGAATCGTCCCCCACAGATTACAATAGTTACAGAAACTATATCGAATTGTTAGTGAAAAGGAAAGTCATGTGATTGAGGAAATTCGCTACATCAAACTAAAAATTTCGTAATTAATCCGTTTCGTTCTTGATAATTAACAAAATAAATCAATTTCAATGTATGACATTTTCAAAATGTTTGTTTAAACGACGCTACCGGTTGTCGTTTTTGAAAATATAATTAACTGCTTTGCGTGCTTACTTCTTTTCAGAACTCGTTTTTGCATTTGTTGAACAACATTCAGCAGTCGTTGGTAAGTGTTTTGAATTTACACTTTGGTCATTCCGTATATAAAATAAAATGTAAGGTTTTGATATTGTTTGTTATTTTTTTTAAGTACAACGGTTATTCGAAGGTTCAAAAACGAATTAATAAATTTAGCCGTTAACATCCTTGTTAACTGTCAAGGTACCATTTTATTGCCCTTTTTGGCGGATTTTTTAAAATATCAAAATTATGGCAGGTACGTTTTATGCAGTTGTGCTTACCCTAAACTGATTTTTTTTGAAAAGTTTGGAGAAAGAGCGCAAACCTTTTTGAATGATGAGAAATTCAGTGCCAGTTTTACTGTTCTCCATAAATTGTTTACAATCACAAATGCTCAGTTTATGCTAAATTTGATAAGCATTTGATAATCATCAAATTTTTATTACAAAATAAAATTTCTTCGATACTTCTAAAATATATGTATTTTCAAATTCAGTTTCCAAAAAGTCATATTTTTCCCATATTAAAAAAATAGAGAACTCTCAGGATCATGTTTTGTCTTTTTATTTTGATTGATATCAGATTGTACTCAAAGTAATCTGATACACGTTTATAAACTGTTTTCAAACTTACCAAAGTAATCGTAGATGTCAAAGTAATAAAAAACAAATACTTCTTGGTTATATAAAATTGCTGGGGTATAGTTAGTTTGTTTTTCAAGCAGGCCTCAGAATTGGTAAAATCATACGTTTGGGTTAGAATTGAATAGAAATACATCAGTCTGCTCTGAAAGGGAACATTATGTATTTGTTTTAGGAGGACACAAACCGGGATAAAGTGTATTAGATTTGTAAAAGTGTTAATGTTTTTAAAGTACAAATTGAAAATATTAAAATTTCTCTTGTTTTCCGGTTTCAAAAAAAAACAATCAATTTATAAAAAAATTTCAGTGTTTTCAGTTCAGTATACAGTTAACCTTATAGTGTCACAAGTTAATTAGTTTTCTTCAAATTCATTCTTTAATAACTTTTTTGCTATAAAACGGCGAAACTTTCCCTATTTAATAGTTCCTTTAATTGTAAAATTGGTAAAATCACACATTCCACTAGAATTGAATAGAAACACATTTCGTTGCGAAAAACAAAGATTATGTGTTTGTTTTCTAAGCACATTAAATTAAAATTAATATAATTTTATATATTGGAAGAGAAATTGCAAACATTAAAACTTTTCTTCTTTCCTCATTTCACAAGAGAAAACAATTTAGTTTTTTTTTAGTTTGCAGTTCAATGTATAGTTAACTTTTCTATAATGCTATATTCATTACTACAATGCCAGGTTCTTATAATTTTTTTCTCAAAATTGAAAAGTAACCTGTTATTATAGTGCCTAAATTTTTTTTTCTTCAAATTCATTTGTCATGTCCTATTCATAAATCAAAGACTCACCTGGCGTAGTATACATTAAATATTACAGACAATATTTCGAATATCGTGGTGAACAGAGGCTACAATTTATACCTTATTTCAGAATTTTTTAAACATTGTATCTCAAACAATTTTATAATTTTATTATAGGTCTTTAAAGTGTTTATTATTATTATTAATATGAATTAATTTGCCTTCATCATCATTAATTTGACGGCTTAATAAAATCAACTGGGGTGGCTCACACGACTTTCTCTCAACCAAACCCCCGACATTCTCTAAACGGTGCGACTTTGGGCAAATATATGTTAATGTAAAATCGATCAAAAACTTGACGGGGAATACAAGAATACATTAATATACCCTGTTCCATTTAAGAAAACACAACATATTTTATTTAACCAGTACAACAAATTAAAGATAAGAAAGGGCAGGGCCAAGGTAAGGGATACTTACACAAATTTCATATTTGAAGTTAACAATTATAGCGGAACCGTAAAATATAAATGAGCATAACACGGAATTTGAATGATCGATTTTATATTAAAATATATTTGCCACACCGTTTACAGAAGGTCGGAGGGTCAGCTGAGAGAAAGTCGTGCAAGTGAACCACACCAGTTGATTTATTAAATATAAGTGTATTATTGGAGTTAAATTATTATTTTCATTATTAGAATTTAAATTGCCAAAACTGAAGTAGCAATTACAAAGATAGTGATACTGAAGTAGCAATTACTAAACTTTTTTATTTTCACAAACCAAATAGATAATGAAATAGTTATTTGTTTAATGAGGCAAGAAAGTAGCGCCAGGTGCCCAAAGATCGGCAATGCAGGTGGAATATCTGACATTAAAGAATCGGTAAAAAATTAACATTATTTTAATTTATCGACTTTATAGGATTGGCATCCCATGTTGATTTCGTTTTAAACAAAACTATATATTTTGTTAAAGGTAAAGAAATTCAATACTTTAAATGTACGCAACATAACCTTACATGACAATTATTTATTTCTTTGTCAACTCGAGGTATACTTCGCTTTTAACGTTGGTAACGCATCAAAAATAATGCACAATAAACCTGAAGATAGTCCATAATATTAAAGTTTAAAAGACTTTTTACAGGTTATTTTGGGAGTGGTCGAGCCGTAACGTAAGAAAATTTGAAATATTTGGCAAGTACCATTGCTATCTTGGAAACGGTAAGAGCTACAGACTCGGTTAAATGGAACAATATGGGGATGTTTATCTAAGCTGTTCAAACCTTCTTTTGTTTTTCCAAAAAAATGCATCGCCTAGTAGATATCCTGAAAAAAAACTGAAAATCGTCATTTTCTTCAAATGTGAATATTTTCCATATTATTTATCGTATCAAAAATTTCGAGGGAAAAAGTTGTAGATATCAAAACATTCTATATGTATCCGTATGTATTAGGACGCATAATAAAAATATGTTTTACCTTGCACCATATAGTTCATTTTGACATTATTAAATTACTTGATCTTTTCCCTTTCCAACGATATAAGGCTCGAGGTATTTATATTTCATAGTTTAAGAGATATGAAGAAATCTCTGATCCCCACAAAACCACCTAATAAAACCTTGGTTAAAATAAATTCATTCCTATCTATTTCGTTTCGTTTTTGTAGGTTAAAAAACGTCCTTTTTGGGCAGGCAATGATTTACGAGCTACTCGAGATATACCAGTTCTCTCTCTAATAACGTGTATAATTCCAATTTCCTTCCTTTTTATTTCTGTTACTTTTACGATGATTTCTTTTACCGTTTTTTTTGTGCTTTTGTAGTGTCAGAAAGATAAAAAGGAGGAATACATACTATTACAGATTATTTTTTGTTATTCTTCAACAGAGTAATATTTTCGGTTGCACAATTATAAGGTTCGAGGATATAAGGTTCGAGGTATTTATCTTTCATAGTTTAGGAGATATGAAGAAAAATTATATTCTACACAGATTTTAACCCACATCACACTAGCCATGATTAAGAACTATGTTTTGTTTTCAAAAAAAAGACTGCTTATCTGGTATTTATGATCATTTGTGCTTTAGTAGATATAAAGAAAAAAGATTTTCTGAAAAAACAGTTCTACTCAAATTTAGTACGTCAATAAATTGCAAAAAAAACAAAACAGGGAAGCAATAAACATAGTAACAATTAACATGGAAGCAATAAACATGGTAACAGTAAACATGATAACAACAAACATAGTAACAATAAACATGGTAACAATAAATATGGCAAAAGTAAACACGATAACAATGAAGGTTCCTGGTTAGTCTTAATTGACTATACAAGTAAAGTCCTGTAAAAGGATTACAACAAAAAAAAATTATGGATGCTCGTTAACCTAAAAAGAACATTTTCACTTAGTTAAATTTTCATAAAAAGAACATATGTTGCTTTAATTACTTTTAATTTTGGAATTAATAGCCTTAGCTTGATAAAAAAAATTTGTTGATTAACATTATGCCAAAAAATTACATTAAAAATAAGGCAAAAAAATGGGGGCCTGCCAAACCAAAGTTACAGGCTTTAAATTCCCACTAGTGTTGACAATGGACACATTGGACATTTGGACACATAATATCTCAATGTAAGATAAATAAACAGGTGTGGCTCACTCACGCGACTTTCTCTCACCTAATCCCCCCGACCTTCTCTAAACGGTGGGCCTTTGGGCAAATATGTGTTTAAAATATAATTTAAATAACTCCTGAACGATGTGACTATGGCCAAATTTAATACAATGGACCATAAATTGCGTAAGGAACCCAAAAATGTGATAATAATACACAGGGTGTTCCATTAAAAAAAACTGAAGTTCCATAGCGTCCACAATAGTTTACTTTGACTAAAATTATTAGAAATATGAGAAGTGTTGAAGAATTCTCTGGCGTCCAAAATCTCCAGATCTAAATCCCTTGGATTTCTTTCTATGGGGACACATGAATTGTTTTTGTACTAAGCTGTACTCGTTTAAAAAAAAATCTGAACCTGATAAGACCAGGTACTTTACTTTATTTACCAACTTGGACATTAATCTCAAATCCTGTATATCAATAACTTTATAATATAACTATTTTGTCCATGATGCAAGATATAATAAGTACACATTTCTCGTATTGTGAAACTGAAGGTGACGTATTTTCAATGTATTATAAAGAAAAATATGTTAAATGAAATAATATTAGTAATTTAACAGTACATTTTTATGTGAGTTATTCGGAAATAACAGGTCATAATTGCAGTCACTTACAATTGTGGCATTTCCTTGTAAATTCATTAGTATATTTCGCAGATCTTGCAAATTTACTTGTAATATTGTAAAATGTCTAAACAGTCAATGAAGTGTCTAGTTTTTAGTGACATGTTAACGATATTAACAGAAAAAAAAATTAAAATAAACATGAAGATAGTATAATTAAGATTGCTATATCATTTTTATGCATAAATCCTTTTATATTAATTAAGGTACAATAATTTTAGTGCAGACAACCAATTAAATTTTGTTAGCAGTCATTAAACAGATCGTGCAGTATATGTTTATGAGTCTGTTAAACACAACGAGGTTTAAATAGACCTATCACATGTCAACAATCAATCTATAGTGAATTGATTTATGTTTAAGGAACTTATTATAGTCGTTACAACTGATTAGTATTGTGTTTCACTCGTTTGGCGGATGGACGAACTGGAAATAACTGGATTTTTTTATTTATGCCAACCTCTAATACGTATCTATACAGGGTGAAATGTAGCATATAAAACTTTCGATTTTACTCAATCTTGTAATTATCAGGTGATTACCATAAGATGTATTAAAAAAATGTCCCTTTTCATCAATCTGTAATCGCTCATTGATGAAAACCTGATTATTTAATTCGACGAACGTTGTATTCCTATGGAAAATTACCTACAGACATGAATCAGTGGCAACGTTTCTATTCGACATTGAATCAATGTTTGTTAGGCAAATGAATCATGAAGTCAATACAGTTCGAAATCTGCACGTGTTCGCAATGTTCAACAAATCTGAAATAACTTCAGCTGTTTTAGGCACGTGCAACTATTTGTGTTCTAAGATGTTTTAAATGTCGCACCTATTTACAAGATTTATGCCAAAGTTTAAAAATCGAATAAGTAAAATTACTTGGATATTTAGAGGTATGTAAAATCATAGTATTTGTAATACACGTGAAATATGACGCAAGTACATACATTTAAATAATTTAAATACATTAAATTATTTTCATTTATTTGATTCAATTTTAAATTATGATAATTAATTTAACCACAATAGTAGTAGGGTTCAAGATTGATCATATGTATAACTGCGTAACAGTTCAAAAGTGTTGTGTAATATTGTCCGTTGTCATAAAAACGAAAATTACTACATAAAAAGCAATTATACGGATAAAAATAGCGTATAAATAGTTTTACATTTCACCGTAACTGCGCACATGTTACATAAAAACACTGTACAAAAAATCGTTCAAGCATAGACTATGTACAGACGACCTTGTTACCGATCGTAGGGTTTGCACCGCGCAGCCATTTTGCATTTTTACTGCAATCGCTGTACACACTTCACCGGAGAATTATGAAATTTTCAGACAGTAAACAACCCGATAGACATTCTGAAGTATTTATAGAGAGTATAAATCTAAAAATAGATCACTTTTCTCTCAAGCACATTCGTCGTAACGTTAGAAAACTTGTTACTGGAATAGGGAGGATGCTGAAACCGTGACGTGTTTTCCAATGGTCCGGAGGCAGCTGAAAGATGCTGGGTCTGAATTTAGACTATTAGATCACAGGGCCACGCCTTCGTTGCACCAACAACATGCGGCTGTTTTCCGGGAAGATTCTTTAAAAATAGATTTTCAGATGTTATATTTTCAGTTTATAACTACACTAACACTTTAAGATTTCTTAAACCATCTTTGTTGATTAGATAAATCGTGTTGGTTGGTCTATTATTTTAATATTATCATATCAGAGTGTTGTTTATGCTCAACTTTATTGGAGAACCTACCTTACATTGTTTTTCTTTTAATCTCCATGTAACATGCAATTTCGTAGGACATTAATCGAGTAAAACTGCGTTGTATCACGTACGAAGCTACTAGTGGAATTTTCCAAAGCCCACGCCGTTACGGCGCCGTTGTACAACATCCACAAATTATTGTGAACGATTATTTATAATCATGCAGCGTCAAAATAGGCTGGCATCAAGTGTTGTTTTGGGAATAATCAATAATTTTGGGAAATAATCAATAACATATATATACATATTTCGAGATCGCATACTACCTCTATAATGGGTTCATAAATTCACGGTGACTCATTACAACTGTTGATGATGTAAACTTTATATAGATGTGTCATTACAGTTGAAGGTATGTAGTACGTGAGAGAGATAAAGTTACGTTATTACCCGTTGAAAATTTCCGGGCAAAAATGAGTCTTTACGAGCACCAATGAAACTCGACAAAACTGCGCAATATCAGTTTGGGTTAAAATTAGTAACGTGCGTTCGGATTGTTACTGCAATATTTACACAGGAGCTATAACTCAACTTCAACCATTCGGACTCACTCAGACCCGGGGAGAAATATTTTAGTAACCGTTCCCCATAAAATTAAATATTTGATTAAAACTCTTGAAAGCAATTCGCATTGTTAATGAAATACGAGAGATTATTTGCTTTTCGCTATTTTAGGATGGGGGGAGGGAGGGGGCCATTCCTGTCCACAATTAATTTCATCTTCACATTTATCGAATACTTTGGGGTTTATACCGTTAAGTTATAAAATTTACAAGTTGACGTCAATTTTGGTTAATATATATTTTTTATTTTTCCCTCAGGTAATCTATTAAAATTAATTAAAAGTTAAAATTGCAGAAGTTTTTAAAATTGTTTCGTTTTTTTGGCAGTGAAAACAAATTTGGAGTTAAGAAATCATTTGTATTATGCAGTAGGTATAAAAAAGTATTATTATACTTTCAAGACCGGATAACATAAGTGATCTGGTTTTTAATTGCAATTAACATAATTAAGTATTTTAATTAATAATTTATTTATCATTTAAGCTTTTATTCGCCTTCTTTCGTCATTAGTAAATTTTCATAATGTTAGTCTGTTATGGTTTATCGTTGTATAATTAATATGTTTTATGGTTTCATAACATAACCTGACTTACTTTAACAGACGGTGTTTGTAGCAATAACAATGGTGTTCTTCTAATCTTCTAAACTTCTAATCTTTTAACTATCCTGTCAATGGAGTGTTGAATTTCATTTAAAAGGGGCGATAATAGATTATAATATTTATCCAAGCTTGCTAGCTGTTTTAAACTTAAAAAAAATCCTGAAAGAGTGCTGAATGACCTGTGTAATGAATTGTTTTTATGTGCTTAGTAAAGATTGAAAATCCAGCTTTCAACCAAAAAACAGAAGAATCAATTTTTTTAAAAGTAACTTAGTAGAACCAGGCAAAGGTATGTTTATTTTTAAAACAAAATTGATGAGTTTTTATATAAAAAGCAGACTATATTTTTATTTATTTGCTTTAGTTTTTGTTGTACAATACACGTTTAACCAATATTTTTCAAGAATTTAAGACACAAATAATACAAAAGAAATCTGTTGTATAATACATTTATTATACTTCATTGGTACAGTTCAGTTTTATAATTTAAAAAAATAGTGGTAAACGAAATAATATAATTCACCACAAAAAAAAGCTGTTGCTTAGAGGAACAATTTGTAACCTGGTATCTTAATTTTTCTACAACCACCTCTTATGTCTAACGTGGAGGTAATTAATAGATATTTATACAACAAGAAATTAAAATAGAGCTTCATCGGTGAGGAAAAACTGTCAGACAAAACCGTCAATTAATTTTTAATTACTTTATTTTTTACTTCCATTCACATATTTAAAAGTAAAAATGTTCTTGACCTTTGGACGAAAATATGAGCTGTAAAACAATGCTAACGTTTCAATATTTTAAGGAACCCTATAAGTGTGGCGCTCTTGCCGTTAATAAAACATTTTCAGGATGATATTGAAAGGAATAATTGTGGGAAACGTTTTTTCACATACAACAAAATAACAAACATTTCTATGGGAATTCCCGGTAATTTCATGAATACACAATGCATGAAAATATACTATGCGTGTACAATTTCCATAAACTCCCCAAAGACTGTTTAGAGCGACGTCTATACTTCACACGTTGAGACCACCCGAGATTGAAACCTTTGTAAATATACACTGTTTTCTGCAGTTTTGTTGTGCACAGCCTACCATAAACTAGTACCCCCAAAATTTTACCCTCAAAATATCGGTGAGCTATATAGCTCGCTGTTGGAGTCATTGATATCTTGCAAACGGTAAGAGCTACAGACTCGGTTAAATGGAACAATATGGAGGTGTTTATCTCAGCTGTTCAGACCTTCTTTTGTTTTTCCAAAAAAATGCATCGTCTACATCCTGAAAAAAACTTTTATCATTTTCTTCAAATGTGAATATTTTCCATATTATTTATCGTATCAAAAAAAGTCGAGGAAAAAAGTTGTAGATATCAAACCATTCTTCTCATCACACTATCCATGATTAAGAATTATGTTTTGTTTTCAAAACAAAAGACTGCATATCTGGTATTTATTATCTTTTGTGCTTTAGTAGACATAAAGAAAAAAGATTTTCTGAAAAAACAGTTCTGCTCAAATTTAGTACGTCAATAAATTCCAAAAAAAAAGGAAACATGGAAGCAATACACATGGTAAGAGTAATCATGATAACAATAAACATAGTAACAATAAACATAGTTCTTAATCATAGATAGTGCGATGTGGGTTAAAATCGGGGTGGAATATGATTTTTCTTCATATCTCCTAAACTATGAAAAATAAATACCTCGAACCTTATATCGTTGGAAAGGGAAAAAAACAAGTAGTTTAATGTCAAAATCAACTATGGTTTTTCGAAACTGGTGCAAGGTAAAAAATATTTTTATTATCTATCGTACAAAATTTTGATATCTACAACCTTTTCCCTCGAAATTTTTTGATACGATAAATATACATATTATTTATCGCTAAATATTCACATTTGAAGAAAGTGACGATTTTGTTTCTAAAAATTGAATAACTATGAGCCTTTAAGTCACATGTCATTCTTTATTTCTAAACTAATCAACTAGGAAGCGATTGTTTTGATTTCTATTTGCCTCTTTGTTAACTATTGCTTTAATTTCTATTATTATTCATTTCTATTAACGTGTTTTTGTATATTGAATACCTGTACTTTTATCATTTTATATCCATACCACTCACGACGCTTCATATTCTAAGTATGTATGTTTATTTTGGTAGAAACTAATTTTAAAAGCTCATATGATAATAGATGAATTTTAAACTGTCCTTTTATTAGTTTACCTAGATGCTAGTTAAATATTTTAAACTCACTTCCTTCATCGATTAATTAATGCTAATACATTTTTAATTATCTTAGCGATACTCCAACAATTGACATTTATATAAACACACTCGAAAAAGGGCATTCTATAATTCAACATTTAACTAAATACATACACAATTTTAGCTTGTTTAATAGTATTTTAGCTTATTTAACAGTCCTCTAAGACACACAATTATTATATTTTATTTCTGGATAAGAGGAAATATTGCAGTGGGACCAATAATTCTGTTTAGATATTTCCATATGTCTACTCTAATTAATCTATTTCTCAGTAATTCATGGAGAGATTAGAGTGTTTACTTTATAATCTTAGGGTACTAATCATAATTCCAAAATATTACCAAATTTTCTTTGTATTCCAATGTTAAAACATGAAACTGAATGGATTGAAAATGCAATTACAAATTGCAAAATGTTGATCAATCCAATAATTTTAAAAATGTAAACCAAATGGTTCTTTCACATTATTCAATATTAAAAAGCATACGGACTATAGTTTTTATTAATTAATTAATGATTACGTTGCAGTATTATTTTGTTGCAATTTTACTTTGAAAACCTTATTCCCCAAAACCTAAATCTCAACCTCGTACGAAAACATTTTTTGTTTAAACAATTATTTGTTGAATTTTGCACTCATACGTCAGTTGCTGGAATAAAATCTAGTGTTGATTTGCTTTTTATTGTACCTCTAGCTATATAGAAATATTTCCTTACCTACCAGTTATTTGAAATTCTTATCCTTATTACCTGGAAGCACTATTGTGAATTTTTAGATATTCCTTGCTAAAGGCAATGTTCCTGCAGCAAACTACAACTTTTTTAAAAAAGTGTCGAAAAGCGTGTTACCAAATGTTTAGAAGTAAACGGCCGCCATATTGAACATCTTTTGTAGGTAAATTTGTATAATTTGTTGTAGAAAATTTTGGTTCATTGTTATCGTGTTTATTTTACCATGTTTATTGTTACCATGTTTGTTGTTACTATGTTTGTGGTTATCATGTTTACTGTTACCACGTTTATTGCTTCCATGTTTCCTTTTTTTTAATTTATTGACGTACTAAATTTGAGCAGAACTGTTTTTTCGGATAATCTTTTTTCTTTATATCTACTAAAGCACAAAAGAATAAATACCAGATATGCAGTCTTTTGTTTTGAAAACAAAACGCAGTTCTTAATCATGGATAGTGATGTTGGTTAAAATCTGTGTGGAATATGATTCATATCTCCTAAACTTTTCTTAATATCTCCTAAACTATGAAAGATAAATACCTCGAACCTGTTGGAAAGAGAAAAAAATCAAGTAATTTAATAATGTCAAAATAAACTACGGTTTACATTTAAAAAAAAATACAAGTTTTTTGATACAATAAATAATATGGAAAATATTCACATTCGAAGAAAATGACGATTTTCAGTTTTTCAGGATATCTAGTAGGCGATGTATTTTTGGAAAAACAAAAGAAAGTGTGAATAGTTTAGATAAACACCGCCATATTGTTCCATTTAACCGAGTCTGTAGCTCTTACCGTTTCCAAGATACCAATGGTGATACCAAAAGTGTAGTATTGTTATTGTTTTGTAAAGTCGAACGACCAATAAATAAAATATTCCAATATTACATTCTGAAGCGCACTGTCAATTGAAACAACCAAACAAGATTTTAACAAATTCTGTACTGTTTGGTTGTTTCCAAGATACCAATGGCGATACCAAAAGTGTAGTATTGTTATTGTTTTGTAAAGTCGAACGACCAATAAATAAAATATTCCAATATTACATTCTGAAACGCACTGTCAATTGAAACAACCAAACAAGATTTTAACAAATTCTGTACTTATCGAAAATGTATTGTGGAAAGTTGATTGATTATTGTGGCAATGAGATACAAACACTAGACTATTTTATTACACGATTTGTTTGACTATTTCCGTCGCATTAACATTAATACCATTACGGAACATGCGATCAACCTTTAATTCCCAAGTGGAGTAACCAAGACTTTTTATCGAACCAACAGAATACAAACGCCCGCCAACATTACCATATTCTAATATTGATTTCTCTTGCTGTTGACAAAAGGGACCAAACACAATCCGCGGTATATCAACCGCGCATCGTTTACGTTAACTTTTCGTCTCCAACCGTCACCCGTAATAATCGGAACGCGGCGCCACCGGGACGAGAAATGTCTGTAAAAAATTGGCAACTCACGAGTCGGCGAAAATAAAATGATCGAGCAAGCCAAGTGAATCTGCCAAAAACAAAAATGAACGGCGGTAAAAGCAAGCTGCGTCTCTATTTTCAATCTCTTCGCCTTTTAACCGACGGCGAAGGTATTCCCTGAAAGGAGAACGGCCGACAAAGAAAGTGAGGACGAGAGAGACGCGACGAACCAACGACCTGCACGGACGAGTTATCGACAACGGAAATTTCCACTGCGAATTCCAAAACGCAGCGCTCGCCGGATTTTCTTTGCGATATGTTTGCGTTTAACGGCGTCACCCGTGACTAACTAAGACTGTTATCGGAAAGATTGAAAGTAAATATTGTGATTATAATTTACCAAACAGGTTATTGTATTTCAATTAAGGGAGTACGTACAAAGATTGAGGGGCAATTGGCAAAAAAAAACGAATTATCACTAGTTGAAAGTTTTAGAATGTACCCCAAACATTTTTTAAACTACCACTTTGCTTTCTTTTCAATGAAAATAAAACAACTAATACTTCTGTTAAACACATTTAAAGGCATTTATTTATTCGTTTATTCCTTACTTATGTATAACATATAGATCATTTCAAAAAAAGAAGAAATACAAACTTAACATCTTATTTACATATAAGTTACGTTTTACATGTATGCTATTTAGAATTTCGTCATCCTAACATGCATCGTTCAGACGTTTTCATGTACTAAGAATAATTTTCGAACAGAATTTCGAATTGCCAATTTTTTTTTCATATCGAATTTTGGAATGTACCCTACGTGGGAAAACGTTCTTTCATTGATAATAACAGGTAAACTGATTAAAGAGATTCACAAGTGACAATTTGTATCATCAAAAAAAACCTCTTCGTGCAGTCTTATGCAAAAAAAGAACAGAACAAATAAATTATAAACTACGTTCACAGCTTCCAGCTTCGACCGTTTTATCTTTTCCATATTTTTTTAAGTATATAAGTACAATTTCACTACTATCTGATATCACAGGTTGTTGCAAATGAAACAAAATGATGATACCTGAACACCAAATCGTAGTAGAGTAATAATTCCATAACCCGAATCCAAATATTTGGAATATGGAATTATTACTGCATGTTACTGGGAAATTTCTACACTGTACGGCCGCTAAACAAACAAATATCCCGACCCAAAAAAAACTATCATCCTTTATCCTTCGAAGAAGATTTCTTAGGTCCACTTCATGAACTTGTCCTTTCATTGTCTGTACTGTTGCTTCTCAAACTTCTCCTAAGTTTATCCAAAAGACGATTGTGGAACTTGTTCAAGCTGCTGGTGGAGCCGCTCTTTGGCGGAGACGACGCAACACTCTTGTTGGGACTCTGCAGGCTGCTTTCCGACGTTCTGGAACTGGTCCTGGAGTAGTATTGTCTGGACATGTTAGCGGGCACGCTTCTGTGGCCAGGCGAGAAGAAATCTGTGCCTGGGGACGTGGACAAGCTTGGTCCCTCGGATTTGCACTCTGACACCTTTCTCGAACGACAAGTACGCGTGTTGGAACACTCGGAAGCCCTCCTGTTCCTGTTGGACTTGTAGATATCCCAGTCGTTCTTAACCACGGGCATCATAAAAGCCATGTTCGTTGTACGTTGTGTTTCGGGGCACTCGTTTAATGACAACACTCGATTAGTTTGCAAACTCGATCAGCCGACCTCGCTCTATGCTTTTACGCAAGAACGAAACTCTCTAGAATGATGCTTGCCGGCAAATATTCGATTGCTTATATGTCAAAGTTAGACGGAATTCCGTAACTTTGATTGGTTAAAACCGAAAGTGGGGGCACGCCTTCAACGTGCGTAAACACTGACAGCGCCGCACCAAAACATTGAACGATCCGCTCAATTAAAATAAAGTTATCTTTAATCTTAATTTTATTATACTAACCTTATTTTCCCAGGTAAATACAACAAGCGTCTTTAGTCACCAATTAAACTTCACTGTCAACAATAATTTATCAACATTCGTCCTAGTTTACCTCTTTACCGGCAGATATCGCAAATCTGAAAGCTACGACTGTTGTTCCTAAAAATATTCTTCATTTAATTAAACTTATTATTATTTTACGTATACTCTCAACTAAATACCATTATTTCGACTTATTAACTAGAAATAAGTTGCGTTCTTTAAAAATAAATTGTAAATTAACTTAGTGTGATTTATTACTAATAGATGTCGCTACCACGAAAACTAACTGTCAAGTGACATGCAAAATTCGTGATTTTCGTCAATCAAAATAAATTACCAAACCGCGTTATTGTCTTCAAGTGCAAAGTAAAATGCCTGGTCTAAACGACGTGGCCGCTTTATACAAACAATTAAAGAGCGAATGGAGCACCCAAAATCCAAATTTAAGCAAATGCGAGCATTTACTAGCTGAATTAAAAGTAAGGTTATGTTCACTTTCAACTAATTTTCCATCCTAATCCTTACGCTATTATTTCGACTTAGATTGGTTTAACAAACCTGATGTTTTTGCCGACATCCAATGCTGCAGCGTCGAAACAAGAATTGCTTCTGGCCAGAGATATTTTGGAAATAGGTGTGCAGTGGAGTATCCAAGCGAAAGATATACCGTCGTTCGAACGGTATATGGCGCAGTTGAAGTGTTACTACTTCGATTACAATACGCAACTGCCGGAATCGTCGTTCAAGTATCAGCTGTTGGGGTTGAATTTGTTGTTTCTGTTGTCTCAGAATCGTGTCGCGGAATTCCATACCGAATTGGAGTTACTGCCCTCGGACCATATCCAGAACGATGTTTATATTAGACATCCATTGTCCATAGAACAGTATTTGATGGAAGGAAGTTATAATAAGGTAAGTCGAATCTCCAAGGGACAGAAAATAAAATTCGAGTTACGGAAAATTCGAGTTCCAGAAAAATACGCCAATTTAAGCATTAAAATTTATTATTACGTAATAGAGATAAACGCAGCATATAATATCCTGTCGATGTACATATGTATATGCAACAAATATAAAACATTAAAAAACTAAATACATATGTACATACATACAATGTATGTACTTTATTACTGATTTAAAAAAATCAGTAATTTTTGTGTGTTAAGTTGGACCATTTTTCTTTGCGTATAAAATCTTCCACTACATTTAAAGAACCATGTATTGCATATGGAACATTTTCTCTGGACAACACAAATTTTTTTAGGGTTTCGATAGCAGAAAACGCTTGGTCAAATGTAGGTACGAGAGTTATT
>JAWQRJ010001246.1:0-16502 GCA_033557515.1 Diorygopyx duplodentatus
CATATATATACAGGTGTGTAGTTAATAACATGAAATATAGATCATGTATTTTGATATAACTGACAATAAATAGAAAAAGATAGTAAAAATTTGAATTATTTTTATTAATTTTAATGAATGGAAAATTTTAGTTCGTTGTTTTGACTAAATTTTAATTTCCTTTGATATCAGAAATTGGAAAAAATGTTTATGCAAAAAATATTTAAAAAAGAATTAAATGCAAAAGTCAATTATAAAGATTCAACTCACTATTCATCGGGTCATCATGCATTGACAACAACTTTTAAACAGAAAAACAAAATTTTACATAATTCATTTAAGTTATGGCAATTGGTTTGTCTGTCCACCCATCTGCCTGTCTGTACGCCCGTCTGCTAGGAATATTTTTCCTATTGCTATTTATTTTAGGAAAAAAAAGTTTGTAATAAAGATTTCATTGTTTCAAATGTTTTAAACTATAACCTGTGTTCCAGGTTAACGTGAATAAAATTAGTAAAATGGTTATGAAAAAAAATTTAAAAGGTCCTTGGAACCCCACGCCAACTATGTTCAAAATATATATATATGTATATATATTTTTTACTTTAAATGTCCAATAACTCTTAAAGGTTGCGACTTTGGCCAAATATATTTTTATTAAAATAGACCATAAATTCCATAAGGAACCCAAAAATGTACAACATTATGTTATGGGGGGACTAAGTAATGTAACTTTTATTGGATTTTTTTTTGCTTAAATAGACTCTAGGATTCGCATTCCCGCACCGCTATGTTAAGCCAATGTAATTTTTTGTAAAAAATGTCCAATAACTACTAAACGGTGCGATTTTGATCAAATGTATGTTTAATAAAATACACCATAACTTCCGCAAGGAACCTAAAAATGTAATAATATACAGGGTGTTACCATTAAATAACTGAAGTTGCATAGCGTCTTGAAGAAATGAGGCACCCTGCATATATGAAAATACTTCTAGAAGAGAGAAAGACTGAAGCTATGCAACTTTTTTACGTAAAAGGATTAGAAATTGTAGAAGTGTGGACCACAAACTAATAGTGTAACGGACCGCCGAACGGACGGACGGTAGGACAGACCAATGGCCAACAATGGTACCATTAGTCTTAGAATACCATAACTCGTCGAGATATGTCAAAATCTCACCATCAAAATTTTGGACCGAATGCATTACTTTTTCTTTATACCTTTCAGGCGAGAGAAAGTAAAAAAAGCTGTAATTACTAAGTTACTAAGTTGTAATTAATAATAATACATTATTACATGTTGTTAATAAGCAATAATACATTGTTAAAATAAAAAATATCAAACCAAAACTGATCTTTTTTAAGTGCAATATCAACGAAGATGCACCTAAGATCTACATAAATAAAGAAGGGCAAAATGATGTTATTTGAGCGTTTAGGATCTTCCTTTTCCATTGCCGTTAAGCGTTTGTATCTATTGTTATTATACCATTAATAACAGTCTGTATATATTGTTTTTGTGCCTATTATTATGTCTATTGTAATTATTGTCAAAGTCGTGCTGTTTATTAAGTACTATTTTTACGCTTTATTTATGCAAAAGAAAAAGTAACCGATCTAAGCAATGGCTAACAATTGTCGATATATGGTGGCAATGAGTTTATTGTCAGTTCATCACTTTACAATTCGCTGCCAGTGGATACTTATAATTAGCGCCCGGATCTTTATTTATTTAAAAATGGCAAATATTTAAATGTAATATTTAACAAAAAAGGTGGAATATTTATTAAACACAATATATTTACTAAAGTTTTTTAATACACAAAAGTCTGGAAATGCTACAATTTACAATTAATTAAGTTTATATTAAAATCATTTGCTTACACTGCATATAAATGATCGAAAGTAACAAAGAAACAAAGCTTTATATTGGGAGAAGCTTCTTTCCACATGACATGAAGTGTTTAATACATACTTCAAAATCTCAATTTTCTTCTTCCTTTTCTTCATTAAGGATCCCAAGAAGCGAGCTTCTTGGGATCCTTAATGTATTAGGTATCCTTTTGTGATACATAGTAAAATTTTATAGCCTGGATTTTTGTTTAACCCCTTTTCAAATTTTCGATTAATTTTTTCTCAGAATTTACGATGCGCCAACGAAATAAAGACGTTCTGTCGTCACGTAAAACGTTCATTTTATAATGTTTGAAATTATTTTTAAAAGAATTCGTGGATCAATGCAGAGCGAAGTATATTTTATGTGTATGGATATTGTAATTAGTCATTTCTTTTCGAGATTTCGTTAACAGTGCGGCTTCTATAGTATTTTTGTTCGCAGGTTTACAACTGCAGGCACGCAGCGATTCTCAAAATTTTATTGGGAAATTGTATTTCCATTTATATTCTCGTTTTCCTTGTACATAATTTTTTAAAGAAGAGAATTAGAAAAATATTGAATTATATTTAGATTAAATGTGAAAAAAATTGTTTATTTTTCTCAAAAAACAAAATATTTGTTTATTCTCTAAAATCGCAAAATATTTACTTAAATACGAAAATATTTATTTAAATAAAGATCCGGGACCTGCTTATAATGCATGCTGTTAGTCATCAATCATGCAGGTGTCATTATTTGAACAGTTGGCAGTTTAGATGACCTACAAGCTTATTTAGAGTGAAAGGTGCAATGGATTGATTGCAACTTTTTGATTGCATTTTAGAGTTATTAAGTGGATTTTTACGAATGAATACCTCCAGCTACACAACAAAAATTGTAATCCATTGTAAACAAATGTGTTTATTTCTGATTCTACCCAATACAGCAAGTCAGCTTGGTTGACGTCTTTGAAAAACTTCTACAATGTTGTGCGAAGCAATGTCTATGATGTTACTAATGGACAAAAGGTAAACATAAAAAAATTAATGGGATATGTTGTAAAATGTGTATACTTCTGGTTATTTTCTTAAATGTTTATTCATTTTTACCCTACATGTTTCGGCTCATTAGAGCCATCTTCAGAGATGTCATCAGTTTGAGCGTTTGTACATCTGTCATAAGAATAAAATTTCAATATTCCCGTGGGATTGCGGTTAAATTTCTGCTGTTTGTGCTGACAATGCAAATAGAAACTTTGGTGGGCTTCTTGGGAAAGGGACAAATAATGTTACTCTTTTGTGATTTTTACAATATTTGATATATTACAATAAAAACATTTTTTGAGTGAGCGTCCCACATTCCATTATATAACATCTGGCCACTTTACCTTAAACCAAAGCAGCCCCGAAGTTGCCTAGATCAATCTAACTCCGAAAGAAGTGCACAACGAAATCACAAATATTAACCACAACAAATCACCTGGAGTTGCAAGTGAGATGTTAAAAGTAGTTTCCTAGAAAAGCAACAATAAAATTAATAAATTTAGAATTAAGTACGACCCGAAGAGTAGCAGAAGTAATAATGATAACAAAGTCGGGTACCCCACAAGTAGCCCCACGATATACCAAAAAAATTTGTTAAAAACTCTTTGAAAAAGTAACTGATGGCTTGGAATTAATTCCAACCATTAATTTGTATTGAGAAACCAACATTCTACAATATATTAGGTTAGTCGCAAGGATAATTGCAACATATGTAGTACAGACTTCATTGTAAATACAAAAAAAATCTCCTATTGTTTTGCATATGTTACTTTTTGCTATACTGTTTCCGCAGAAATGCGCACTAGTTTGCGCACTTTTTGCGCAATGCTCATTTTAACTTTAGTAGATAAAATATTTGCATGTTACAACCTCTTTAATCATTATAGCTGCTTCCAGAAAGTAATTCCAGTAGTCGTGATAACCATCAATATTTAACCTTTAATCTGACAAATTGCAATTATGTGGTGCAGAAAACCCTACCTGACGTGTTAGAACATTAAAGCACAATCGATCTGTATTATGCGGTAAATACAATTAAAGATGTGGTGCATCATTTTCACCCTATTTGTTTCATGGGCACGAAAAAGTTTTAAATTTCTACTAAATAGCGACTTACCTGCACATCATTCAGAGCATGAGAAATCTTCTGTGTATTGAAATGCAATCCCGCCAAAGTACACACTGGTTCGTCAACGAATTTCGTCCTCGCAATCACCGACTTCACCTTATCCAACATTTGACAGTACTCCTTCCAAATTTCGGCATCTTGCTCCAATTGAGCGCGTTCAGATTTCGCTGAGTTTAGAGTGTTCTTCAGTACTTGAGTATGCTGCTGTTGTTCCCTGCTCAATTCTTCCCGTTCGCCAGCCGTTAAACTCGGCCAGATTTTATCGGCCGCTTGCTGAATTGATATAGATACGAGTTCCTTCATAGAAGCCTCTGTACTAAAGAAGATCTTGTGTTCCTCAAGATCAGAGACAATATTCGCAAAGTCAACGCCGTCCTTGTTGCTTCGCAGTCTGATTTCCGCTTCTTTCACCCAATTATACAATTTCTGCTTCAGTGCTTCGTATTCTTCTCTTAAAACTTTGTTGTTTTCGAGATATCTTTCGCGTTCTACCAGTTCTCTTGGAAGAGATTGCAGTAAAGAACTAGCTTCAGATAGTTTTTCAATCAAAGATCCGGGCATGCCATCGTCGTGTCTCGTTTTGTCCTGTACCTGTTTCACTCTATCTAAGTAATCGTTAACATCACTGGTCAATTTTCTATGCGCAGAAAGCTCCTTTTGGACACTCTGAATGTCTCTATTCAGCAAAGGTCTTGATCTGATGGTTGCTTCATTCCCATGTAACCAATCCAAGATTTCCTCCAATTCAGCAGCCAATTTCTTATGTTCCAGCGCAGTATTTTCGTGTTTCTCTTTTTGCCTTTCGACCTCCCGTCTCAGATTTTGTAGGGATTGCTTCAATGATTGCAGCTGTTCTGTTACATCATTTCTATCCTGCGCTGAACCATCTGCTATTATCTGCTGTCCTTTATCATAAGCGGTAGCCAACAAAGCCTCACATTCCTGTATTTTATTTATAATGTTTCCATAATTCTCAATCTTTTCTTCGACAGTTTTACCAGATTTCTCAATAGCCCTAACAACTTCGGTGTATTTAGTTATGAACATCATTATTTCTGTGATCAATGAAATATATTGCTCTCTGAGAAGTAATAATTGCTTCAACCTTGCTATCTGGTCTTCAACACTCTTGGTTAAGTCATCTTGTTGGCTTAGCACTGCTTGGAAATCTTTGCTAGTACTTGGAACCTCAACCAATGTTGCCCGGTTAGCTTTTAGGTCGCCCAAAATTTTCTCGTAGCTTTGAAGAATATTTTTGACGTCTTCAACTTTACTTCCGATGGGCTTATTGAGTTCTTTGAGCGCATTTTGGATTTCTTGCATAAACTGTAGGCTCTCGGCTATTTTCTGTGCAGCATCTCGCTGTTGGTGCAAATGATATTTCAAGCTGTTGGTTCTGTCTTGGATAACATCAACGATTTGAGCGTACCTATCTTTGATGTTCCTCAATTGTTCGTTTAAGGTGATCTTGTCACTATCAGAAATTGTTGGTAAAATCGCTTTTGCTTGTTCGTTAACTTTGTCTATATTTTCTTTCATTTTTTTGGCGTTCTCACTGAGCTTTATATACTTTTCCAGTTGTTCCTCCAGAATTTCTATGCTAGAAGAACGAATGTCATCCGAAGTTGCAACTTCGGCTTCTTTGAGCCAATCCACGCATTTGTTGAGACCAGCTTCGAATTGCTTTCGCCCTTGTAGCAAATCGGTAAGTGCTAAAATCTTTTGTTGGGAATCATACTTCAGTGTGCCATATTCATCATCAACATCCTTCAAAAGATGTGCCAACCTTTCCTTGTCTTCATCACTGCAGTCTTTTAGCAGGCTTTGGCCTAATTTTAACAAATCATTAAGATCGCCCTCGTTGAATTCTTTGATTTCGTTGTCGTAAATTTGGTGTTGGGAAATTTCTTTCTCGACAGTAGTAGATTTCAGTGGAAGATAACCGGAAAGCTTTTGAATATCAGAGTTTTTGGATTTCAGCCAGCGTTTAACTTTTTCTAAGTTTGCTTCAAAGATTTTTCTTGTGTTGATAGCTGATTCGGTATTTGTGATTTCAGATTTTATTTTTTCAACCAAAGCATTTTGTTCCGATCCCAACTTCCCGAGAGCGGATTCCAAAGTGTTTTGCTCAATCGGCTCTAATTCATTTACCATGTTATTAACCAAAGTGGCTAAGTTTTCCTTTTGTGCCACTTTATTTTCAGTTTGTTTCAGCAAACTTTTTAGTCCTTCCAATTTTTCTTCTGTCTTACGACTTTCGTATCCGAAAGGAGCAGCTTGTATTTCTGCAGCTCTTTCTTTAACCCAATCGCGTGCTTGTTCAATTTCGTTACGAGTGTCGTCAATTCTTCGCTTGGTGGTCTCCAGAACTTGCAACTTCCTTTGAAGGCGTTTTGCCAAATCATTCTTTCTTCGTTCAACACTCTTTAGCTGTTCTTCGATTTGTTGGGCGTCCAAATTATTGACCACATCCATAACTTTGGCAGCGAACCTTTTTATTTCCTCCATCCTCTTAGGTGCCTGATCGTCGAATTCAGTTTGAAGATCTACGGTTATTGATTGCTTTTGAGCGCAACTCATACCGCTTCCTTTATCGACAACATCAATCCTCTTCGATACATTATCGAACCAGTTATTGGTGGCTTGGATATTTTGAAGATAGTCTTCTATTAGTTGTTGGTTTCCTTGTTTATCACCTATAGCGTTACTAATCTTCAATTCCAAATCATCAAAGAGTTGTTCCAACTCTGAATTGTTATCATCAGGCCCGGTCAGTTCTGACGTTAATTGGATTCTTTTTTGCCCAACTAAATTCAGTAAATCATTCATGTTCGTTATATCTTGCTTAGCTGCATCTGATCTTAATTTCGATGGTCGTAAAGCCCAATCTGTGATGGTGGCTTTTTGAGAAAGAATCCAGTCTTTTAACTCAGCACGTTCTTTCTCTTTGGCTTCGAATTGTGCTACTGAAGAAGTCAAGTTACCCAAATGTACTTGTACCTGGTGAGAGAATGAAGAATAAAGGAATACAGAAAAATATTAAATCAATGAACATAAAAAAAAAACGAAAGACGGTGACAATAAAGAAGAATTCAGTTAATTTTGCATACCTGATCTATGAGATCTTCTAACCTAGCGCGGACCTCCAGTTCTTTTACAGGTACTGGTGGTGGTAATGTATCTCGAGGACTGCTTGGACGACTTATTGATGCTGTTGCAGCTTCACATGCTTGGACGGCGAGTGCTAGTCTGGATTTTTCATTTTGCAAGAAATTGTGAATGCTCTGTAAAAAATAGTTAATAAATTTAAAATGGGCACTCACATTTGAGGAATGGGACTTGAAACTCATTGTATTTGGGATGAAACTTAACACAATAACCCCATTAGTGCACTGTATATTCTACAGATAGTTCAAGAAATCAGGTTTTGGTGTTTTTTAACAGTTATTGTTACTTACCCTAGCCGTTTCCAAAAGTACTTTGGCATCTTGCAAATTGTTAATCGGCTTTTCAACTTCCTCATCCAACATCGGCTCGTATTTGTCCAAATTTTCACTAATGCTATCAATGGCGGCTTCATACTCTTTGAATTTAGCCAAAGAATCCAATAGTCTATTCTTTATTTGCACTGCAGTTTGTAGTAATGAATTATAACTATCTTGTACGTTATTCAACTGTTTCTCTATGACTTCTTTCACAGCTGGAGTGTCAGAATACCTTTCAATTTGTCCATGGCCTTTAGCTTTTAAATCGTCTAAAGTTGATTGATACTTTTGGATATCATCCAGAAGTACTTCGTGTTGAGAAATTTGTTCTTCAGTTTGTTCCCGATTGCTGATGTACAAAGAATTGTGAGCCATCAGATGAAAAGAGATCTGTAACAGCCATTTTTCTGTATCTTGGAGGCTTTGATGGTAAATATTGTAGGCGTTCATTTCTGTTTCCAAGCTCTGTTTACGTTTATCACAAAGCGAAGAAATCTTTTCGTAACGCGCTTTGAGACGTTTTACACTCTCATTGGCTGCCGACTGTTTTGCCCAAGAACTCAAAACGGCTGCTTCCGATTGTAAATTATTCAAATCAACTTGTTTGTTGCAGATTTCATTTGGAAGATTTTTAAAGAATTCCAATGCGGTTTTTATTTCGCTTAATTCGCCTTTAGTATTTGGAATTGGTTGAAGCGATTTCTCGGTTTCCACTAACCAACTTTCTAATCGCTTCTTCAATTGATTGAAATCATCCCATCTACTCAAGCCAGCCTTAATTTGAGCCTGTAGTGAAGTGACATTCATGCTTAGCTGTTCGAAACTGTTCCTCATTTCAGACAAATCATCTCTCATTGTTTCTTGTTTATTTGGCTGAACAGTATCAATTGCCTTTGTGAATGCTTCTTGGAGGTTACCCAGGAAATTTTGACCTTCGGGCATTTGGGCAAGAAGTACAACCACAGTTTCCATCTTCTGTTTCAATATTGCTTCACCACCTTCACCCAAACATGTCTCAACCACACTATGGTTATTCTTCAGCCAAACTTCCATTTTCTTTTTGGCTTCAACGAATTCTGTTAAGTCCGAAAGACTCTTTTCAACTTTCGATACCAATCCTTGTGTATTTGTAAGAAGATTAGTATACATTCCTTGTAACTGAACAGTTTGATCTCTAATCCAGCTACAAGCGCTTTGTTCCATCAAACTCTCACAGTTGTCATTCAGTTGCTCCATCTCCGGTTTCTTCATAATTATTTCCTGAAGGATCTTCTTGCATCGTTCCAAATCTTCCGGAGTTTTCTTCTCGTCCACCTTTTCGTCTTCAATCTTCTTCTGATACTTCTCTATCCACTGTTTCAGATCGTTATAGTTGCTCGAATAAACCTCCCATGCTTCGATGCATTTCTTCAAGGACTTTTCAGTTTCCTGGCAGACATACTCAAGTCCTTCCCAGTCGTTCTTTAACTGTTCGATTTCTTGCTTTATGATCGCTTGACCATCGTTTCCGGTAGTTTTCATGACGGATATGCTAATTTTGATAGTCTTATGAATCATGTCATCACAAGTTGATTGGGAGTTGATGATTTCCGATACTTTCTGATACTTTTCTTTCGTTTTCTCCAGGTTATCGTGCAGATTGGAGCACTGTTGGATTTGGTGATGGGTGTTCCTGATCCAATCAGAAGTTTCTTGGTAGATTTGCTTGTACTGCTCGTGTTCTTTGACTTGGTCTTCTAGACTCTGCAAAATAAGTAATCAAAATCAGTAAACAAAAAATAGCAGAACGTGATATGGTAATAAAACTACTTACATGAATATTATCGGATACAATCTTCTTTATCCTATCATATTTTTCAAACGTATTTTTGTACTCGTCAAAATTCAAGGTATCATCTTCATCGATGGCTGATTTTAGCTTGTTAAACAAGTCGCTATGACTTCCTATATCTCTTTGAAGATTTTTATATTTTTCCAATTGAGCTTTCTTCTCACTGAGTTCGTTCGAGAATCCTTCATCAGATTGCACTTGATGTTCAACATCCTGCAACCACACGACGATCATGTTGTGCATCTTACTGATAGATTCGAGTTGGGTTGCACGATTTTGCAGCTTGTTTCTCACTTCATTAACATCTTCGAGTAATTTGTCCATATCTTGTTGAAGAGTTTCGGTGTCCTCTTGAATTTTCGCAGAACCGGATTGCTCGGTGTTCATGATGACCTTCTCCTTCAATTCTAGGATATATCTGAGTTTGTTTTGACCTTGCTCTAGTGACGCGCGGATTCCTTTCACAGTTTGAAGTTTGTTGTTGACTTCGCTCAAAGTGTTTGGAAGCTCTGTGCATTGATTCAATCTTTCTCTTGTTCTATAGACCCAATCTTGGCATTCCTGATACAAAGCGTTATGCTGTTGGTGCTCTTGGTAATGGAGTTCTAGACGTCGCATGACTTCTTTCGCCAAAGATAGAATTGCGTTGTATTTTGTTGACATCTGAGTGACAGCGTTGCTGATTCTTGTATCTGCACACGTTTCAAGCAGAGACTGTGCTTTCATATTGAGCCTATCCAAATCCCTCTGCCAATCGAACAAAGTTTGGAGGTGTAGCTGGAATTGTTCTAAAACAATTCGTTTTTCTTCCAGACTATCTTGCAGTTTATTATAGGATTGTACCAATTCTTCGGTTTGACTTAACCATTCCAAAGCATCTTGATACTGCTCCTCATACTCGGTCCATTTCACGATCCCAATTTCCAGAAGAGACTTACTGTTGTTGAGCAGCTCAACGTAATTGTCGAAATCATCTTGCAGAAGTCCAAGTTCTTCTTCAATAATTTCTCTGTCTTGCTCATCGGCACACTGAACTGCTAAGTCACCTTGTTCTAATGCATCTTCAAGCTTCTTCTGGCCTACAGGTTGCTCATTCAAAAGTACTTTTAGTTGAGACAATTTACTGCTCAATGTTTCTTTATCGCCAGTCGGTTCTGAACATTTGCTCAGCTTTTCTTTTTCGATCCTGATCCATTGCACAAAGTCATTGACTGCATCGACGAATGCTTGATGTTGATCCACCGTTTCTTTTTGTTTGGCGTAAAGTTCTTTCGCTTGTTTGGACAGACTTTCGTATTTCGTGGAAATTTCTGACGCCGGGGCACCTTGCATTAAGTCTTCAGCTTTGGAGGTCACTGATTGAATCATTGGTTCAAAAGACTCAATATCCTGAACGATATTGTTGGTTTCTCGAAGAGTAGCCTTTCTTTCCCCAATTGGTAAAGAACTCAACCCACTTTGTCCTTTTTTGGCAACGACTTTTTGTTCACAAACCTGTTGTAGCTTGGCTTCGCGATCGGTTATCCATTGTCTCAGCTGATTATATGAAGAATCGTAATCAGCCCATTGGAGTAAAGCTGTTTCCAAGTTCACCTTGGCTGTTGACATCTTTTTGACCAGCCTATCCCATTCTGTTTGTAACTCTTTGATTTCGTTATTAATAGTTTCCTTCCCGTCTGATCTAGTGTTCCTTAATACTTTTTCACCATTGTTTATTGTGGTGTGCACCAGGTTTTGTCCTTCTTCTCTACGTTGAAGCAAATCTTGGATTTTATCCAACCTGGATTGTAACTCTTCTTTGCTGCTACTCGAAGTTCCTTCTGAGCAATTTCTTATCAACTCTCTGGCATTTGCAATCCACTCTTTGCTTTTCTCTAAATTGTCATTAAACTCTTGATGTTGCTCCAAATTGGTTTCGACTTTCTTTAAAACATCGTTGGCGAAATTCAGCTCGACTTGATATCGTGAATTCAAATGCTGCAACTGGTTGTTGACGTAAGTATCCAAAGGTGATTTCAAGAGAACTTTGGCGGATTCACTGAACTTGTCGATTTGGTCTTTGCCGACTTTCAGTTTTTGAAGAATCTCTTTGACGTCCTCGACCTGTTTAGCCTTTTCCGGTAAAGTAGCCGATAAAGCGATTTTCTGGTTTTTGGTCAAAATTGCAATTTGCTGCAGCCAATCTGATAGGCGCTCATATTCGTCTTTGTAATCCCGCCAGTGAACCAAAACTTTTTCGAGTTGATCTCGTTGCTCACGTAGATCTAGAAAAATAACAATTAAAAGAAAACGTTCATTCTGCAAAGAGCACGTTGTCACATTTGATTACTCTTACCTTTAAATAGTCGTTCATAGCTTTCTCTGATAGCCCTTGTTTCATTTTTAATTACTTCTTGTCCCGCTTCGCTGGTGCTTGGGAGTACAACATCAGCACTCTGTTCCAAATTATCCAATAGCACTTCCCCTTGCGCCTGCTTGTTCAATAGAGAATCTAAAGGTGCAGCGAAATTTTCTACCGCCATTTTGTCGCTTAACGGCCTTTGTTTCAGTTGTGGCAATTTCTCTTGGGCTCTTGTCAGCCATCTTTGGAATTCCTCGTAAGCTTCTTTGTAGCTTTTGTGGTATTGATATTGTTGTTCCCTTTCGTATAAGAGTTTCTAGTAAAAAAGAAGAAGAAAATAAAAATTCTAGTGTTTGCAAAATTGAATTGATTACTTACTTGTATTTTGCTAAAGAAGTCGTCAAATTTATCCAGGATTTGTTTCGCTTCATTTCCTTGGCTTTGCTGCCCAGTGACCAACATGTCGGCAGCTTTAGCTTTCAAATTATCAACTTCTATTTTCTCACATCTCAGTTTTTCTTCAACATTTTTGATTCTGCTTAACTGGGCTTTCTTCTCCGGTATATTGCTTTGGAATACAGAGAGCTCTTTCAGCTGCGTTTCCAACCATTCGATGGTTTTGTTCAAACCTTGAGTTTGCTCAAGTAATCTCGTCCATTTCAGTATGGAGTCATCTAACATGGCTTTCGTTTCTATCATTTTCGATGCCAAACTAGACCACTGTTCTTGAAGGTTGGTTAATGTACTATTTATGGATTCATGTCCACTGGGTGCTGTGTTAGCTAAAACTATCTGCACCAACTCGACTAGATTCTGTATTTTCCCGTACCCTTCTTCCTTGAATAATATTAAGTCTTGTAATACTGCTAGTTTAATTTCCAGTTCTTTTTGACTGACAGACGTCAAATCCGAACAATATGACAACTTTGTACGAATGTCATCCAACCATAGCTGACAGTGGGCAACTTTAGTTTCGAAATCTTGATGACTGTTCACGTATTGTTGCCAGCGAGATGTCAAGTCCTTAACTTTATGAAAGATTTGCTGATACTTGATCCCTAAATCTGAAACTTGCGAACCAATTCTCTTCAGTTGTTGACCTCTTTCTGTAACCCTATCGATTTCTAATTCCTTTGCTCTGATTTCGCCGTTCAACTCTTTCAAAGTAGCCAATTGATCTTGTTTTTCTTGCAGGGTAGCTTTGAGGTCGATTTGATGCAATTTTGCATCAGTCTCTCTAAGCCATTGCAAACATTTTTCTTTAATGTCTTCGTAGTCAGACCAATTTTCCAGTTTAGCTTCGATTGCTTCTATTGTTTTTTCCAAGGATGACATCAGTTTGGCCCAATCTTGTTGTAGGTTGTCTGATCGCGATCTAATATTTTGCTGACCTGTTTCTTTGGTACCCGATATTACTTTGTCAGAAAGTTGTTTTATTGAAGTTATTCTAACAGCTTCTTCGGGCAACGTAGAGTATAGGTTCTAATACAAAGGAAATTTGTAACATAAGAGCATACCATAAGAAATGAACTTACCTTTAACCTTTCTAAATTAGAGCATAGTGCAATCCTTTCTACGTCAGTGTCTCCCCAAAGATTCACATTATTCTGAAGATCGACTATCCAATCATCAGTTTCAGCTACACCTTTGTTAAACTGCTGATGATCGCTGACTATACTTTCGTATCTCTCAACGAACTGTTGACCTCTTTTCAGTATCTTCGCATGTTGATCGGTGATCACGGCAAGCTGCTGATCAATTTTCTCATTTTTATCCGGTAAACTGTCAACCTTATCGCGCAAGTCAACAATGTCTTGTTGGTGGGTAACGGCATCGTACAGAAAACTTCTGTACGCTTGCAATTGATGCTGCTTTTCCTCAACAGTGTCGTGAAGAATAAGATCTTGCGGTAGTTGTTGTTCAATGATCTTCAACCACTGTTTGATGCTTTCCACTGACTCATCGAACCCGACCCATCTGCTTAGTTTTGCCTTGAATTCCCTTTCAGTGCTGCTTATGCTGTCATACAGTGCTTCAATGGCTTGCTGAAGCTCGTGAAGTTGTTTACTGATGACTTCACGTCCTTGGGCAGCAGTGGTGACGTATAACTTCTCTCCTAACTCAATTGTGTTGTTCAGTAACAAGTTCGCACTTGTTTGTTGCGACAGAAGTTCTTCAATAACTTTCAATTGTTCTGCCAATACATTTTGGGCACCTGTTTTCACGTTTTCCTTACAAGCATTAAATCTAAAAATAATTTCAACGCGCGGTATAAGTGAAAGTTGGTTATCCAAACCTATTTTTACCTGGCTTGAGTGGATGCTACCCAATCAGAACATTGTCTATACTTCTCGTTGTACTGCTTATGATCGTTGACTGCTTGCTCGCACTTTTTCACAATTTCCTTTGTGGTGCTCTGAACTGATTGGAATCTGGAGGTGATTTGTTGCATATTTACTGAAATGTGGGTATCGCCGCTTGTTTGAACTAGTTCTGTTGATTCGTCTGAGAGTTTGTCCAGTTCAACTTCGTTTTGTCTTAAGCATAGTATCAGTGCCTAAAGAATAGTCGTGTTAATGGTTATGTAAATACTTTTGAAGAATGGAATTAGTTTATAGATAAAGTTATGCTGCTATATGTGTTAACATTTTTTATTTTAGGTAAAGAGAAGATAAATATCATGTCAAATCGAAATAATCTGAATTTTCTACATCGGGTTATAAATACGTTCAACAACAAAAATGAACGCATTCGTAATGTGATTTAGAAGATTCAGATTTACATAAGTAAATAAACAAAACAAACCTTCTTAAAAGAAAAATGCTTCTTAAAAGAGAATAGCTTTTATCTTGTGGACATCTTCAAAGCAATTTAATTATGCATCTTAAATCACTATAGTGATTACATATAATTTCTCCTTAATACATGTTTTTAAGGTAAAAATTTAGAAAATTATTCTCCTAGGCGAATTAGTTGGCCGAAAAATGATTAGAAGTGTTCTATAGATGGCGGTCCTTAAGTATTAGGTTATAGAGAATTGGCAGACTGCTCATAATATTGTGATTTATTTAAGCAGTCAAGTGACTGTGGTGAAAAATAGAATAATTCTTGGTATTCATGACAAAGGGCTACAAGAAAAACTGTTACATATTGACGTAAATTTGAATAAAGCTTTGGAAGTATGTAGAGCAATTGAAGCGACAAAACCTCAGCTCGAAAGATCAGCTCTATGGGGAACGGATAAAGCTTTTGTCGTTTTGTCGGTGTGATTTTGGATATTTCTTCAAAATTGCGTGGCTCAACATAACTTCATTAGGGTCCTTGCACAAAAAATTACTCGTATTTCATTTTTTATCCTCAAAATTTTCTTGTACTTCTAATATTTCCGGAGGTATCTTTGGTTGCATCAAGAAAAAGAAATTTTTTAGATAAAACTGTATCGTGTTGCAATTTTTTGATTTTCTCTTAAATCATTCGTTTTAAGAATGTATTCTAGACGATTTCTTACGGAAAATGTGGTCTTTGCTTTTTTATTGAAGATTTTTTATCTACATTCTCTACTTTAACAAGTATCTTTAATCAGAGTTACGAAAGATGCAAAAATTAGATACATCATGCATCAGAAAAAAAATTGTTTTGCCGGTGTGATTTTTGATATTTCTTGAAAATTACGTAATTCAAAATAACTTCATTAGGGTCTTCGCACCAACAATTACTCGTACTTTATTTATCTCCAAATTTTCTTGTACCTCCAATATTTCCAGAGATTTCTTTGATTATATGAAGAAAATTTTTTTTTTAGATAAAACTGAATTGTGTTGCAATTTTTTGATTTTCTCTTAAATTACTCGTTTTAAGAACATATTCTAGACGATTTCTTACAGAAAATTAACTGGTCTTTAGGAGATATGTTTAATGAAAGTTATGAAAGATGAAAATATAAAATATATACATACATTTCTCTCAAAATAATAGAATACAGAAGGGAGTGTAGGGAAGTTTCTTACATAACATTAATTGCTAATTATTTTCTACTTGCAACTATTTCCCGTATCTTTCATATTTTCCGACATATCTTTGATTGCATTAAATAAATCGTCCTTTTTTTGGAAAAAACCGTATTTTTCTGCAGTTTCTAGTTTTTCTCTATTACTTATTGTTGCTATAAATATTTTATATGTAAGAATTAACATATCTTTCTTTTCTTATAAAAGATTCTTTATCCACCTCCCCTCGTTCAGAAGATGTCGTTAGGCAGAAAATAAACTTGTATTTTGTCTGTGTAAATTGTATTTTTTAAATTTCTTCAAAGATATGTAGTTCAAAACAACTTCATTAGATTCTTTTGTACTAAAAATTATTCGTTCTTTACTTTTTATCGTAAAAACATTCTTCCACCTCCAATATTGTGAGATAAAATTGTAAGGTGTTGTAATCTCTTGTTTTTCTCTTAAATTGTTCGATTTAAAAACATATTCTAGACGATTTCTTACAGAGAATTAACTGCTCTTTCTTTTTCTATGAAATTTCTAGGAACTGTCGATGTATTTCTTCTACTTTAGCACATATCGTCCATCGAAGTTACGAAATATGTAAATATTAGATTTAAGAAGTTTTTGCAGTTTCCGAAGCAGTTTTAAAACCTTTCCAATTGGATTTCGATACATTAAGCGGGGTGAAAGGAACAACGATGTTTAATCTAAGATTTTCTATATTTTAGCTGACAACAATATCTTTTTAAAAGGTATAATTAAGTTATGGAATTTATGGAAGTTAGGGAATATTATTATACTGGGAATTACTTTACCTTAGTAT
>JAWQRJ010001247.1:0-16500 GCA_033557515.1 Diorygopyx duplodentatus
ACGTTTCGCCGTTCATTGCAGACGGCATCTTCAGAACTAACTGATACTGTTGGCTAGGTTGGTTCGTCAACGGAACGTCAACGGAGAGTTTCTTCACCGACGCGGCGACCACCGGAAAGCCAAGAAAACTACACATATTTTTCGCTGTTCTATGAATTTCTGAAGTTTCCGTATTTAAATCCAAATCACCCTGTACACGCGCTAACAATGCAATGTTTGTAATGGTTCATTTTTATCGAAAATCTTCTTACGTGAATTTAATAAGAGGACCGTTTTTGTGTGGGGATCATTATAAAAAAAATTATCCAAAAAACAAATGACAATAGCAACAGGTTTTATTCATAATATTACATGTGCAAACATTTCCAAGGCTTGCTGTGATAATAATTAAAAACGAATTTTGAGTGCTATAGGTCCTTTAGGACATACATTTCTGAAACCCTTTGAACTACCTTAGCAGATGCATTAATTAAACTATCAAAAAAAAACGATTCTGCATATTATTTTTACATAATCGCCACGTCGGCGAAACTCCGTTGACGTTTCGTCGTTCATTACAGACGGCATGTTCAGAACTGACTGATGCGGGTCTCTCTTCTGATAGGTAGGCGGGGCCGGGTCGGTGATTGGTCGTTGATGGCACAGGCCAGGTTAATCACAGGTTTCCGGGTATGGTGGAAGGGGAACCCTGTACCTCTATTGAGATTAATACGATGTTTATGAATTTCTATTGCTTCGAGGATTATTCTAGGATAATAGGGGGGTTAGTGGACTAGGATTTTGGTTTGGTTAAAAATCCAACTATACGTTTCAATCTATCAAAAAGTATCGCATTTAGTTCTAACCAGAAAATTATTGAGCATTCAGAAGCTTCAGCCAATTGTGTTGGTCCAATAAGATTTGTTTTATCTGCTTGTACGATCGTTTTGAAGTGGCCATTTGCAATGCCACAAATGGATTAGTTTTTTGAAACTATTGGCTATTTCATTACCTTCAATTCCTTCGTGACCTGGCACCCACAATACATTGACTTTATTGTAAGATAAAGTGCACTAATCAATTGTTTATATATTTTCAGAAAATGGTTCAATTGTGAAGGAAATCTTAAAATAGTAGATGATCCGCAATTAAATTCAAGTTTTAAACCTCAATCATCATCTGACGTTATTGAAACTAATTTCAAGTTACCTTATCAAGATGGCGATGTGGGGGATAGTCTTAAAGTGCTAATACGAAAACCAAACATTTTACTTCTCAATATATCACTGGTGAAATTCGAGCATCATCCTCTATTTAGTCTAGAACATGTATTCCAGCAAAAGCTATTGTTTTATTACGAGAAATTTCACGAGAAAACCTCTTGCAATAAGTTAGAAGTGATTACGAAAAAGTTGGAGAGATTAAGAAAATTACGTGACAGTGCAAATTTTGATGGATCCGGGGAAAATGTGAATCAAAACTTGCACTTAAAAGAGATAAAAAAGTTGAGAAATTTGCAAATACTGCACAGCGGTGAATTAAGAGAACTTACAAAAAATATTTTGAGTAGTTGGAAAAACATAAAAACCATACGAAAAGAAAACGGTTGCACGAATACGAAACTAAGTTTGACGATTTATAAAGAAAAGACAAGTTATGCCGCAGATGTAGAGTGCCAAAGGATTCAAATTGAAAATGTAATTTTTGAAATGATCAATGAAGAAAAATTTGATTATGAAGAGAAATTGAAGGAATATAAAGAAGAATTAAGTAAGTGGAAGCAAAATAAGTCTGAAGATAAGAGACCTAAAAAGCCATCGTTAAACATAGATGAGGATGATATTCGTCATGAAGTTTTGTCTTTATTTAAAGATGCTTTCAGACCTCCGGGCGAACCAACTTTGACGTTCAAAGTTGCGAAAGGCAACGAAATAACAAAGGACGTTGAAGATAAAAACGAAAATTTACGAAGACAAGCCGTCAAATCGTCAAAGATCCACTTCAAAGTATTTTATAACAATATAGAAGTGTGCAAATCTAGATCAGTACAACTGAACGATGAATTTCAGTGTTTTTTTGATGAATCGATGTCACTGCAAGTAAATGATATGCCGGATAGAGTAACTGTTGAAATGTATGAAATACCAAGTGCACTATCAAAACGAAAAATCGCCGAAATATGTTTAAAAACACCTCACTCTACCAATAGATGTCAACAAGATGATATTTGTGATAATTTTTGTAAAGAGGAACTTATTCATTATAAACATGAAGCAGTTGGCAGCGGAGTGGAGTTGGAAGAAATTTCAAAAAACGTTGAGTTGCATATCACACAAAATCATGTTTTAAATACATGTGGAACTATCAACTACAATATTTCTTGGGAAGAATCTAATATTATGGATGTAAGTGATGAGAACGTGACGTATAGTGATATTCTTGATGAAAATGGGAAAATTGATGTGAAAAAATTGGCAGAATGGACTGAAGCTTCCAACATTGATCCCCAAAATCCAAACAACGCATTTGTATTTGAATACCTTGAGGCAGGGTTGCATAAGGACATTGTGCATGAATCTCCAAAAATCCAGTTTAGGTAACTAAAGTCGAAGGAATAAATATATCGTGTAACAAAAAATAATTTCCACC
Organism: Diorygopyx duplodentatus; assembly: GCA_033557515.1. Classification (NCBI taxonomy): domain Eukaryota; kingdom Metazoa; phylum Arthropoda; class Insecta; order Coleoptera; family Scarabaeidae; genus Diorygopyx; species Diorygopyx duplodentatus. Next base: position 2,629 of record JAWQRJ010001247.1, read on the forward strand.
TAGTAAGATCAAAATACATTATGTGTTAAAAAGCTTGTTTTATAACCTTTATTCCCTTAGCTGTTGATAAGATACCTACATGATCTCTAATTTTTTGTTTCATTGCAGAATTGCTCGTTTAATAGTATAAGATTAATATATTACCTGCCACCAATCTTTGGCAGGCAATCAAGTTAGCATTGATTTATTTTAGATGCAATCCCGAGTTGCAAAAATTATTCTTCTACAGTCCAGAAAAAATAAACTCCAATATAAGATTCCAAGTACTGCAACTCAGAAATAAAAACGAACCAGAATTTCTTGGAATGTATGTCCCAAACAGATTAAAGGAAATTCCTGCAAATATTTTAACAAGCCATAATCAAAGGAAAAGACAAGAAAGAATGCTGTCTGCAGAAAGCGAAGATGACAACATAGACTTGAAGAGATCACAGGGCATTAGATGTTTGAAACAACTGCATACTAAGGTCTATCAGCAGTGCAGGTGTACACAAAACAATCTAACGTATGAAAATATTGTGGATGAAAGATTAATATCGTACTTCCAGTAAGTTACAATATTTTAAAATAAAATATGCGGTTAGAAAAAACTTGTCTTGCTTCAGGAATTGGATTAGAGCGGCAATGTTTAATTTTTTAAACTGGTTCAAAATAAGACCGGGCATGAATAAGCCTCTACCCAAATTGGCTAATGAGGAAACGGTCGAAGGAATACTAACTCCAGCAATAAGTCAGTCACTTTCAAAGATAATAGTACAAGTATTATCAGCTACCAACATTCCAAACAAAATTCTTATAAGGAAGCAGAGTAGGACACGATCGGCAAGCGAACTTCTTGAAGAACCAAGAGTTTACGTCGAAGCGATTTATGACACTATGACTTTAACTACATCTTTACAGGAAGGGACAAATCCTAAGTGGAATGAAGAATTAATTTTTCCTTTAAGGTAGTCTGTCAAACAGTACTAAATAACACAATAACATTTTTTGACATTTTTTGAAATTATTCTAAAATTACTAAAGAATAATGTTTGCAGATCAAACCATATTGATTACTTGAATCCAGGTGCCTTAAGTGGATATATAACCATAAACTTATGGAATGAAAACAATTTAAAAGGAATTGGAACGAAAAATAATGACTGGTTAGGTAGCATAAGAATTCCATTATCGGCAATTGCACACACTGAAAGAGTAAGAAGTACAGTTCAAAGAAAATCACAATATCTGCTTTGATAATTGTAGTTATCTGGATCGTTCCAAGTTAAATCTCCTGTATTTCTCAATTACGAACATCATGCACTTCACATTGAATTAAACATACGGATGGAACCTAGTTTTCCGAAATTAACTTTGGATTTGGTATTACATGTGCTTTTCATTAAATTCAAAGTAATAATTTGAGAACATTTCAGGAAGATATTTCTACAAGCGAACCGGCATACTTGCACAAACACATATGTCAATGGAATAAAATGTACAACACAAATTATCCTCATCGGCAATTTTCAGCACTGGTACTTGATTATTTTGGAAAAACTGTATGTTTGACAAGATTCATAAAACCATTGGAACCACCTCAAACAAATAGAGACGATTTTGAAACCACCACAGAGCAATGTGCAAGATACGTCCAATTAATTCCATTTATTAACTGTAATAAATTGTATAACAATGTTTGTCTATGCACAGAGGTAAGATGTAATAGCATAAAACTTTTGCAAAAAGTATATTTTCTTTTATTTTTAGGAATTGTTAAAATTATCCATAGGTACAACTTTGGATCATGCCATTACCTTAACCTGTTACTTGTTAGCGTTAAACATTGATGCTTGGCTTCTGCTAGGACAAGGAATACCAAATGGGCAAACTGCTTATGTTTTAGTTCGCGAAAATGACCAAAATAACGAAATAAATCATTATATATTTGATGTTATCTCATCGAATAAATACAGTGTAATGGATCCTCTTTGCCCATTGAACAAAATATTTTGCATAGTGAATGAGGAAAATGTATGTAATATATAAAATGTGTAGTAAATGATAAGTTTACTTGCACTTTAATACAACATTTTTTGTTTGTTTAGGTTTGGGCAAATACACAAAGGACAAATGAACTCAATCTGACTCAATTTGATTTTGACCGAAGATCTGATTGGACCCCGCTGTTTAATAATCAAGTATCAGCTCCTACGAACTCCATTCAGAAGAAAGTCAATTATTATCAGACTAATTCCATAGAAGAACTGGAAGTGCAATTGGAAACAAAATTGAAAAAGAAGATAATGAAATATCGTAAAACGGCAAGAACAATTTGGAATCACACACTATCGAATTATTATAAACAACATATGCAAAGCTTGGAGAGTAATTATCCGCGTATAAAGTACGATGTGTCGCATTTACGAAATACAGATCACACACAACAGGTAAAGTTTAAAAGAATATGCATATGCATATGATAGGAGGGAAAAGTAATGTGATACTCTTCAGAAGTTATAAGCCAGTCTCAATATCAATGTTTATTGTAAGACTACAAAACTACAACTGTCGATTTTTCAGTATAATACTAGACTTATGCCCGGTTGCACAAAACATCTCCGTAAAGTTAATTGGAGATCAACGAGCCGTTAGCCAATCAGATTAGAGAATTCAAATTCAGTCTTCAATCTGATTGGCTAACTTTATGCGGTCTTTAGAGTCACAATCTAACCAGCGATAATTTCTTCAATTCTTGAACAATTTCAGGCAGTCACTTCTCAAATGAAAAGTTACAATACCCGGTACTATAAGAAATAAACTGGAACTTTTACAACACATGGTAAATAAAGCAGTATAGTTTTTCTTTTATTTTACCATACTACTGTCAACTATATTTCTAAAAAAACAAGCAAGAAAACTAGTTTTGATGAGTACCATTTACCATGACAAAAAACAACAAATTATGTTAGACTGCAGTATAAATAAAGGAGCTGTAGATACTCTACATCAACTTATAACCACAAATACATATTTGTAAGGGTAAATCAAACTGTCGGCCCATCATAATTTTCTATAATGTGTTCGATATCTCGGCATATCTATAATGGCTTTGTTATGTGAACGAGTATAATCCAAATTGAAATGCAAAACAAGATGACCAAAACATTATTTTTAGAAAAAAACGTTTATACAACAGTACTTAAGGAGAGAAAATGTATTCTAAGAACAAAAGAACCACAAAGTATTGCACGAAGGATTCAAAACATCAGCTCCACAATAAATGTGCCACAAACAACTATTGCAAAACATGTTGTAAATTTTGTACTTCAATTAAAGAATAAAACAAATAAAAACAAATACAATATGTAAAACCGTCATAAGCATGTTTGCAAAACTCTACTTTTGCTCAAATTGTAAAATATAAAAATGTTTTTGATAACAATGCTTAACTATTGTCCGTAACTTCTAATTAGTAATTTGTGCAATTTCTCTTTTTTAAGAAAACACGTTTTGACATACAACGTGTCTACCGTAGACCGTCCATTAGAAATATATGGGGAACAGATAAGTAAAATATATGGGGAACAGATAACAGATAAGTCTGAATATTTGGATTTGTATATGGTAGGAAGGGAAGTAAAGGATAAAAATATTTTCAATAAATTGGCGTTTCGGTTCTACCGGAAGTTGACAGCTTTGTTAGTTTAAATGGAATGATCCAAATTTTAATTATTTTTCTGGCTCTACATTCAATTTGCAACAACTTTCATAATAAGTTGGCCTAAACTTAATAACTAAAGATATTTAATTTTTTGGCAAAAATTATGCAACCGCATCAACATTTTGGAAAATCGAATTTTCATCATTAGACTTATGCGATAATGTTTGTACTTCATTAACCATTAGCTGAGGCATTGAATTTTTCATAAATACACCCGGCGGGACATTCGTACAAACATTCTTTAGAAAATTGAATTTTGAAATAAGAAAACTTGAATGACAAAAATAAATGACAAAAAGTGATTTTTTTTAAATGTCATCTCTACAATTTTTTTTTATTGTCGAATGTAGAATTTAAATCCTCGTTAAACGGTATTGGGTTTCCCTATACCTAAAATATATGCTTTTCCGATTATTTAAGGTTTTTAGCGCTCTTGCTGCCAAAGCCATCCTTTGACAATACAATCATTTGTTGTAAATTGAGTTGCCTACCAATTAGTTATCAATTTTGACGTTAACGTAACTTAGGGTGGTTGATTTCATATTTACGATGAAAAATTAATGTAGATATCATTATATACCATTGGAAATCATATGTATCATTGGAAATTGAGCTATCAAGATTTATTATTCATTGTCAATGCCAACAAATAATAAGTCCAGGACATTTAACGAAAAATATCCAAATTTGCCGCTTAATAGAACAAAATTCAGAAGGTTACAATCTAATTTTATAAGTTATGCAAAAGCAACTGGAGCAATACAAAAAGCTAAACCAGTCACGAATGACGAGAACACTGTCAAACGCCTCATTTCATGCCGCCATAGCTGGTTTGGACAAATCTCGTTGCTCAATGCAGAAGATTTTAAGGAAAATGGATTTCGTTCATTCAAATTTTCACTAAATGCAGTGATGTATCCACAAGACGCAGGGCAAAGACAAGAATTCTATGAGATGGTTCTAGTCCGCTTACAAGTGGAACCAAGATTTGTGGAAAAAAATATTTGAATGGACGAAGCGAAATTTTCTAGAGGGGATTTTTAATCGTCGAAATCTTCACTTTTGGGCAGACCAAAATCCTCATGTGACATCGGAACTTTCAAAATAAGTTTAGTTTCAACGTATTTTGTGTGTTGTACAACAACCAATTTCGGCATTTTATTTACGACATTTTAAATGGGGCAAGATATTTGGAAATTCTAACAACCGTGGTGGCAGACTTTTTAGAGACATTAACATTAAATGAACTACAATCGTGTTGATACCAATTAGATGGAGCCCAGCGCACTGACCTGCTCATGTGACTCATGAATTGATAAATGGCAGATGGTTTCGGAAATTGGGACCATGGAACTAGCCTGCAAGACCTCACTCCGATAGATTTTTATCTATGGGGTCACATCAAAACCACTGTGTATTCTAACCCTGTGAACACCCGAGAAGAATTGGAAAATTGAGTTCGAGGTGCTTTTGATGCATTAGATCTGATTCAAATTCGAAATGCAACTGTCGGTGGAGTACAATAAAGAATTCTGATTTGTTTCGAAAGAAATGGAGAACGATTTGAACATTTTCTTTAGTAGTGTATGTCTTAGATTACCATAAAGGTAAGCTAAAACCATAACTATATTATTTTGTAAAGAATGTACGTAAGAACGTCCCGGCAGGTGTATTTCTGAAAAGTTCAATGTCTCAACTAATGGTTAATGAATTATGAACATTATTGTGTAAGTCTAATAATGAAAATTCGATTTTTCACCCTAAATCACATAAACGTCAAAATTGATAACTAATTTGTAAGCAACCCAATTTTCAACAAATTAATGTATCATCAAAGGATCACTTTTGCAGCAAGAGCTCGAAAAAACTTAAATAATCAGACAAGGATACATTTTAGGTATAGGGAAACCTAATACCGTTCAATGAGGATTTTAAATCTAGATTCGATAAGTTAAAAATATTTGGTAGGTGCCATTTAAAAAAAACATTTTTAGTCATTTAACATTTGCTCATTTCAAATTTCAGTTTTGTAAAAAATGCATGTAAGAATGCCCCGCTGGGTGTATTTCTGAAAAGTTCAATGTCTCAACTAATGGTTAATGAAGTATGAACATTATCACAAAAGTCTAATTATGAAAATACGATTTTTCCAAATGTTGCTGCGGTTGCATAATTTTTGCGAAAAAATTGAATATCAAGAACGATAAAGTTTAGGCCTGGTAAACGTATTACGAAAGTTGTTGAAAACTGAATGCAGATTAAGAAAAAAAAAATTAAAAATGGGATCATTCCATTTAAATTAACAAAGCTGTTGTCAACTTCAGTTATAACTGGAACCGCCAGCGTACTGAAAATATTTTTATTGTTTAGTTCTAACTTTATTCGTTCCCCATATATTTCTAATGGACGGTTTACGGCAGACATTCTGTATATTGGTCCGAAAGATACAAATGTATAGTAAATGCATAACCATCATTTTAATATAATAATACACATTGTAGATATGAAATTGATAGTAGGTTTCGAATACTCCCCAAGGTAACATGATCACAGCCTAACCTGCACAAATGTACAAAAGAAATGTGGTTCCTTTCCACCTTGTAGGTAGCACTAATAAACATGAATGCATTTGTAGTAGGAGTAGCACTACCATATCTTTAGTAATTAAAAACTCAGTATCCTGCTAATTGAGCATAATCTGATATTGTGTTTTTACAGCAGCAATGCCAAGAAGTCTGAATCAGCTAAAGGCAAATATTTTGTAGGTTCACGGATTTATCATCGACTTACCTTATTACAATTCGGCAACACTTTTCGAAACGGTCAAAGCTTCAAAGATATTCTGCGTTGACACCCCTAGTAAAGACTTCGTATTTGCGTTGCATCTGCACGAATATCCAAACGATATTCTCGCAGTTTGGATGTTGATTGGTTTCGTTCTACCTACATAAACAATAAATACACTTTTTTGTACTCACTATTGTAAACTAAATATTTAATAAAACCTTTTTTTATGCAAGAAAGCTGGTTTTCTTTCAAACGAATATCACGGATAGGGTTTACTTCCCACGACGTGACATATGACATTTGTAACATGGCGCCAAGAGAAAATACGATTTGAGATTTCTAGTAAGCGACAAATGTCCCTAGTGTATATATTAAATTTTATGTTTTTAACTATAAAAGGTAATGAATAATTGACAAAAATGGAAAGCAATATGTTATTTGAGGGGAAACCAGCTTAAATTGGAAATGTTTCTGATTATAAAAATATAAATTGTTATGTTTCTAGGGACAAAAGTAGTTGTATGTTTGCAGACCTGGAATCTTTGACAGTTATTTGCTTTTCTTTGCTGTCGTGAGGTGTCAGCTGCTTGCGGTGTATTTTATTCGATCCGACTTCGCGTTTGGTGCAGTTTTCTGACTCTGTAACGTGAAAAATCCTTCGCGCTCAGGATGGGCCTTAAGTTTTCAACGTACAGCTAGCTCACGGCTAGAAAGACGCTCGTATTTCCCGACCACCGAGTAACAATTGTTGTGTAAGAGTTTTATCTGTAAATGTTTCTACGCTCAGGTTAAAATGGATAAATCGTTATGTAGTAAAAGTGTGATAAAATAATTTCAACGGCTATGGCTGTCGAATAAATCGTTTATAGTTTCCGTTGATTTGTGTTACGTATTTTTTGCGATTTGTTGTTGCCCCCTAAGTTCAGGTTTTTATTTTTTGAACACCCACAAAATGGTTAAAGAAAAACCGAATTCCATCCGTATTTACGACGACGAAGGCTTCAGGCGGCGTGCCGCCTGTATATGTGTTCGTTCAGATGCAGAGACTGAGGTAAGTTTACTTTTAAAAGCCCTATAATAGGTACAGGGTGTAACAAAGTTAGGTGAATAAACATCAGATTGGGGTTCTGGGGGAATTATAGATGATTATTCAGTTATATTTGAAACAATTAAAAATGCTTAGGAATTCCAATCATGGAAGGAACTAAAAACAAAAAAAAACAAAATTATAATAAAATGTGGATATAAAATATCATATTACCCAACAGAAGATAGTTGTTTACACTAAAATGAATAAAAAAGTTTTGTTTCCAAAGGTGTGCTCCTAACTGCCAGCCATGGCCTTTTAAAGATGATCTCTAGAAGCATTTTTTAATTATTTTATATGTTCACTAGAAGACAGTATGTTTCGAAGGTACTTAGGTTACATCTTTATGTTTTTTAATACTAAAGTTCCGATGAGGACCTGTTATCTGACCATCACTATTCAAATATCCAAATCCTGGGTATTTTTATTACCCAGGATTTGAGTAAGCAAACCTAAAATTTTCATTGTCGTACATATCTTTAAAATGTAATCATATACAAGATGTTGCAGTAAAAATATAACTACTGTGTTCCGTGATCCTATACATAAAGATACTTTTTCATGGTAGTTTTCCTACTCTTTTTAATATATACAACTTTGTATATAAAAATCAGCTTTTTACTACAAACCAGAATTAAATGTAGATGTTTACATAAAGGAACTCTGCAAGAATGATTTTTTGACGCTAATTCAATGGTAAAAACAAAAAAAAGCGAAGTTTACAATTTTACAGTTACAAACTATCGAACATTATATACTATGAGTATTTTCACAACTTTAAATACTATATGTAAAGTTGAGTAATACTCAACATATTTATTACTGCAGCTAGAACTTTGGTTAAATCGGTCTTTCTGTGCAGTTTTTTACTGGTAGATATCTCTGTAGATACTAAATTATGTGACCATCTACCTGTGAGCGTGTGCACCACTATCCTAAAATTGAAGATAACGCAATTCTCATCAATCGAACACATATCCTAAAGGAATAATGGTAGTGGGAAATTTGGAAATATTATTACCTACCACTTAAGTCAGGTAGACGTTTTACGTCCGATACTCCATAATACTGTGTTCTTTAAAAATAATGTTACTATTTTTTGTTATAAAGTAATTGATTTAAAACTTTGCTCATTTTAAAATTTTCAGCTTCTATTCTAGAGAGATCAGTGTACTCGGTGATTGAAAAATGCTAATCTCGTATTTAGAAGATATGGACAAATGTCGTGCAACAACGCATTTTCTGTATTAAGATTTTTGTGTACATGATTTTCTTTGATTTTCATACCAAGCCTTTATGAATCTGAGCGAAACTGAGAATGCATTGACATTTGAAGACAATTGTTCTGATCGTCTAAAACAGCTAATGCCCGTTTGTACAAAGCATACCTGTCAAGTTGGCAGATCGTTAACTACGCTTACTCTGATTGGTTAACGACTTAACCAATCTGAGTGGATTCGGATTTGAAAATTTGAATTTTTCAATCTGATTCAACGACTTTTTAAGGATCTGTTGTGAACTTGGCACCTATGCTTTGCTTTAGTTTAAAACATATAATTAATTTATTTTTCAAGAACAATTTGTATGGGATATCCTGTGTAAATTTTAATAATAGCAAAATAATAACAATAACATTAAATTAATATTAAATCATATTAAATGTACTAGTGTCATAAGGATCATATCATAGATATCTAAGAACACCGTTATTTTCAATCTTAGGATAGTCAGGTATTAATACTTTTTTGTTTAGAATGTTTGCCTATTTGCAAAAATGCAAGAATATACGTGTATGCAGTTGGCATCCCGTTTTCGAAATTTATAATTTTGAAAGTTGTTTTAGATTGTTCTGATTTTGTACTATATTATTCCAAAGGGGCATTGCTTCATATCAACCAGTTCCGAAAAGTGAAAAACACGCTTTTTGACAAACAGTCTACCGGACCAAGAGTAAACAAATACTATCTTTCTTATTCCAACTGAGCTCTTTTTGTGCTGAGTTGTTCTAGGCTTAAAAACTATAGTTCTAATGTATGAATCTCGTATCACCACCATCCGTTCTCTCAAAATAAAAAAAAATCGATTTTCCAACACCCGACGTCAAGAGTCGGGTGTTGGGTGTAGTCTTTATTTCTTTCTTGTTCCTATCCAGCCCTTTCTGATCTAAGTTGTTCTAGATTTATGAAACATAGTTCTAGAGTATGGATTTCGCTCGTCAGCTGTTTTCCCAAAAAAAAATCGGTGTATTAGTTTCATTAATTTGTTTACGTCAAGTTTTAATTATGAACAGCAGAAGAATAAGCTTTAATTGCTTGTTCTTCTGTTGCTCATATAGCATTAGTAGTGCCTGGAAGACCGAACTCGGTCGGGGGTAAAAAAACGTTGTTTTCCATCCCTAACCGAGCTTGCCCGTTTTTGTAGCGCCATCGTGTGGTGAAAGGTAAAACTAGCAGTCCGAGCTAGTTCCGTTCTACCAGCACACGATGGCTCCTTATGTCCGCAATGTAATGAACAAAAACTCATTTTTATATCTTAAAAACATCGTCACCTATCTCAATCGATACCCCCGTTGCCGGTGAATAAATAAATAAACAAGAATTGCTCGTTTAATAGTATAAGATAAAGAGGTATTATAATTATAACTTATGGGGGAATATGTGGTGCTTTAGTAAGAACATTAGCTCATGGAATTTGTTCTCCTAAACGAAATAAAAATTAGCTAAACGAAATAAACCGCGTTTATTTCGTTATAACCATAACGTTTATGAAGTCGAAATTTATATTTACATAAAGGTTCAATTAATTTTATACCATCAATAAGATTATGACGATTGAATAGTTCAAATATAGGAGCACCCCTTCTTAAAATTTAGCAAGAGAAATTATAATAATTAATAGAGTAATTACGTGATATAATTTGTGTATAATTATATTAATATTTATATCATTTTTTAGAGCTGCTAATTCTTTATATTTAGATTCTTACACTCACCACGGTAAATTATATTCTGGTTTATATTCATTTTCTGATGGGTATTGTTGAGAATATTTACTTTTATTTTTACATGGATTTCCTTTAAATTTATTTATTTTAAAAAGATAATATCTATAAAATTTATTAATTTTAAATATATCTAAATATCTTAAATAACTTCAATTTGTATTTTTTAGAATTATTAGATTTTTAATAAGTTTAAATTTTATAATTTCAGGTTATAAATTATTCCTAGAATTTGATATTTTAATATTAATTCATCTAGAGTTTTCATAATAATTTTATGAGATTAAGTATCTTTATTATTTATACGTTTTGTTTTATTTATTTCTTGAATACTAATTTTTGTAGAGAAGAATACATAGAAAGAGATTTAAATGTAAATCGTTTTATTAGGATGAGATGGATTAGGGTTCTTATTGTTTAGTAATTTATTATCAAACTGTCAAATCTTATAATGCAGGTATAATTACTGCACTTAGTAATCGTATTAGAGATTGGAGAATTGGCTTTATTATTGGCGATTGCTTGAATAATAAATTATGGAAGTTTTAATTATTATTATTATTATGTAACTTATATTAATCAAGATAATTTAACTATTATTATTATATTAGTTTTTTTAGCAGCAATAAAGTCTGCTCAAATTACATTTTCATCTTGATTACTTGCAGCTATAGCCGCAGGTAATCAAGATGAAATGAAAACAAGTTTTGCTTCTTTAATTCATTCTTCAACATTAGTAACAGCTAGTGTTTATTTATTAATCCGATTTAATATAGCTTTAGATTATAAAATAATGATATTTTTTATTATTTATTGGTAGAATAATAATGTTTATAGCTGGATTATTATTTTTAATCATTATAGACAATGAAGCAGATCGCGATTCCTCCACTTCTCATCAGTCATGCAAGTTCGCGCTTAGATGATTACCATTACCCTTCTCACCCCCTTTAAATAATTCGAAAATTTCCTATTATTTCTTACTCAAAGGGTCGCATTCATAGTCCGGTCTTGTATTTAAAATCGTTTTAAGTTCATCTTCATATGCTGTACAGATCATTCCATTGCCTCCATACAGAATATCTGGAAGGTAATCTTACACGTTGGGTTTTTAAAAATAAGATCTGACTATGAATACCGGGCAAAATCGAAGCTTCGTTAAGAAAAATCATATTAGAATTAACTAATTTTAACTAACGTAATTTTGAAACGAAATAACTGGAGAAAAATGATTGCCCCGAGCGGGATTTGAACCCGCGACCGCTCCGTCTGTACCGACGCACTCTCACCAACTGAGCTATCGATTAAAAGGAAGCCTCGAACACTCACATTCCTGAAAATTGATTCTTTTCTATAGCGGTAATTTTTTTAATTGTTTTTTGTTTCGAAAACTGCTTGGAATTAAGCAATGTGGCTTTGGAATAATGTAGTACAAAGGAAGAACAATCTGGAACAACTTCAGTGCCAACTTCATACACGTGAATATATAGGGTGTTAAGTTTAAAAATGGTTATTTTTGCGAGTAACTCATAAGCTCTGTATCGCTGTTTTCCACGTGTTTTGCTCACAATTTTATTTATTTACGATATAAAATGATTTTAGTGAAAGTCGAGACACCGAATTATTGAAATCCTGCAAATATCGGCCTGCAACTTAAAGTCGTCTTCCGGATTTGGGGAATACATGCACGCATACATACAGGATTAACTCATTTAATAGTATAAGATTGTGCAATATTAGTTTCATATGTTGGCAACGTGATCATTAGTTGATCACATCATACAGAGTTGTGTTGCTCATCAGATTGCTTTCGGTGATGTTGTTGATTGTCGTAGAGAATAACAAAGGATCAAATCAAGTAGCCTTTTGTTTTCAAGTGTCAAATGTTTAAGAAACCATCAAAACGATGTCGATATTTTGACGATTTTTTAAATTCAAAGTGAAAGTTATTTACACATTTTTAAGCAAAATGATATAGCGTTGAGTTTAGCTCCTTTTCATGTATTCCTTTTCATTTGAAAAATGGTATACAAAAAATATGGTGGAATTCATTCATCAAAGTAATGAGAATAGTACTTTTGAAAAATCAATTGTGCATCATATTACAAATATATGGACCGAAACACAAAAAATACTTTCTCTTATACCTTTAAGTAAGTTGAATTCAGTTTAACGTGATAATTTAGGTCGAAAGATAGAAAGATTTTTCCCTAAACATCTCTGATTTGAAAGCTTTTTTCGGTATTGGCTTTTTGGCAAAGTTTGTGCACAGCCAGTGTGTATACTATAATAAATATAATAGAAATAATATAATAAATATTGTAAAAATAATGAAGTGCACTTCTTATTGAGCAAACATCTAAAAGGTGTCACCCTGACAGGACGGGCATTTTTCGTTTTCTGTACCTTTGCTTACCTTATGAAGGTAATATTTATAACTGCAAAGAAAACGGTTTTTCGAAAGATATTGAAAATTTACAGAAAAAAAAACAGCAATAAGTACTTTGGTACCCTATTAGGTTACTTCTACCGTATTCATCACTCTTGATTCTGCATAGCGTGGTACCTGTATAAGAATTAAAGTACAATTAAAGATAAAAACTGCAATTCTGCAAATAACTCCTCATAATCTGGTTAAAAAGTTGCTAGCCAAATTTAGTTATGTTTAAACAGTAATCGAAATAATTTTGATCATTTGATACAATTTCTAAATGATTCTCCCACTAATGTTTATATTTACTGTTTAAAACAACACATTTTATTTCTATTGTTTTAAACACTATATTTCACTTGTCTTATTATTATAAAGTTCGAAGGAAACTATGTTAGCGTTAATTCCACCGTACTATATATAACATAGGTAAAGATGTTATTTTAATTTAATTTTATGTAAGCTTTCGTAGTAGTATTGACTTTCGTACACTGCTGATAAAGATGTATCATTATTATTAATAGTGAAGGTTTCCAAAATTTTTCACAAGACAGCTAACAATATGAAAATGAAACGCCTGCGACACCGAGAATAGTTCATTCCGTGGATGCAAAGAATATAGTTCTTAAGGTTTTTGAAAACCTAAAAGCTAAAGATTGTGCGGCACACCTTCTTTCAAAAGGGAAATCTTCTTTCTCGCGAATTCCTGATACCGTGGATACTGAAATAAAGCAAACTAGATACAATATGTACAGGGAAGGATCTGCTCCAACTGTTAGCAGTCTTGCGGCAAAATTGTTCCTACGTGGTTTCGAAATCAATTACTGTGCAGAAACTGTGCGTAAATATTTACACGTCAATGG
>JAWQRJ010001248.1:0-16491 GCA_033557515.1 Diorygopyx duplodentatus
TATATATATATATATATATATATGTATATATGTATATATATATATATATATATATTATATCTATGAATTAAAATGTTTTAAAAGTTTGTTTTATTTAAAGTATTTCAAACTACTTTCGACGAACCAATGTAGTTTGAATTTACCAAATTTTTTGATTTGGATTTGTTGTGAATTAGTTGGATTTCTCTTTCATTTTTGATATCCATTTTGATGGTTGATTATCTTACGATGTAATCTGATTTCGCTTTTCATGTGTTGGATTATAATTTCTGCGTTTTTTTTTGTTCGAATTGGACTTTTCAGTTTGGAATCAATTTGTCTTTGATTTAACCAAATTGAAGAGAAAACGTGCTCTAAACGAAACTGAAACTTCATCCTGAATCATTTCGCCATTTGATCATAATCTCACCGCGCAAACGAGATTGAATCGTACACTCATAAACGCAAAATGGCGGCAACAACCTGTTATGTTTGTTAAGATTTAAAAAAAAATCTCTTTAACGGCGGCATTTACCGCGCTTAAAATTCTCCGGTTGGAAAGTATTCTAAACGGTCCCCTTTTAGCGGGCCGGCGGTTAGGTAGCAATGGGGCCCCCATTATGCAAAACGCAAGAAGCCGGCAAGTTAATGGCACAAAATACGAGCTCTGCTCGGACATTTACCGGATTCTTAACAGCGGATGGTTACCGCAATTGTACGTTTGGATTGTTCGGATTTCTTTCGACGCTGCGGCGTCCTCAGAGCGCTCCTGCGGCCGCGCGAAACGAGGGGCGCCCGCAGAATCCGGCGCGGAGGACCAAAAATCCGGCTCGAAGGACCAAACGTTTTTTAAATGCCGCGTTCGCCCGTTTCATATTTAAAAAAAAAGTCGGCATTAATCGCTCCTCCGGACCGTAAAATAAACGGTGAAAGCAAGCCGGGAAACAGAGCCACTATAAAACGACCTTAACTCTGCAAAACAAACAAACTGACTACGGTTATTAACCTTCTAATTGGGTGCCTGGGTGTAGTCGCTAACTACCTCCGAGCCAAAGAAACAGCATTTAAATTGCCACCGCTACACTTTAATACGGGAATATGACATTTTGGTCGCGTTGTCCTTTTTGTACACAAGCTCGCGGCGGTCTAGTTTTTGCCGATAGGTTGTTAATTAAAGGATTTCTACCATCCACACGTATATGGGAGAGTTAGTCATTTGTATATTCTCATGGCGATGCCTATAAGAAATACAAGAATCTTCAGGGCAAGAAACGCGACCGGGTATAAGAGGTTTAACAGAATAGATCCGAGATATCCTCTTAGGAAAGGTTATTTCTCAAAATGCGTAGATTGAAATTTTTGAACTTGCTTTTTTTGCTCCACACGTTATTTGCGTTATAAATATAAATAAACAACAGTTTACGATACAAGCGCGTTTATCGGCTTAATTAGCGTTTCTCCTAGATTATAAACAATATTTTAACGAAATTGCCGCGGACATAATGCAAAACGAAGTTTGCGAAAGTGTTTCCTATGCCTTAATTGACACCACGCTACACAACGCATAAATTATTAATATATTATCATTTCGCAAAGCCTGTACGTACAGCGCTTTATTTATCCCTTTTGGTAGTTTTATACTAAGATTTATTAAAATTCCAACCTGATCTAATAACAAGCTTAGCGAGCTTTCTCTTTTCATATCTTTCGTTATCCCACAAACTGTGTTTACTCGATTTGTTTACTCGATCTGTTTATAAAATGAAAGTTTTTCCAAAAATTAAGTCGAAATAATGACGAGTTTTAAACGGTAATAACTTGTTTAATTTAAATGGAACGCCCTTAATTTTATGCTAAGAATAGACGTAAAATTTAATTGTTTGCCGAACACTATTATACTTCCCTATACCTAACTCTTCACGTTTTCGTGGAAAACGAACATTTTCAGAATGCAAACTCATTTTAATTAAATATTGATCAGTTCACCTGTGGCGTTTTACAAGTCAGAGTTGCTTGTTACAAACCACAGATTATTGAAGTTAGTAAATTTATTGTTATTATTGCTTTCCTGAAACAAGTTTTTACTAGTATTTTTTATTTCTTAACGTAATTTATTCAGAAAACCATTCACTTTAAGCACACATTTTTTATTCACATCAACGCCGTGTGTAATTTACAATATTTGTTAATAAAGCGTGATTTATATCTCATTACTGGTTTTCCCGTAATGCGAATACATTATATGTATAAGCAAATGTATCAATTAACAAGGTTTTACTTAACATATTACACGTTGTAGCGAAAATGGTGTCTCGCATTTGCATTCTGCTATGTTGCTACAGATATTTATTGGAAAATTGTCTTATAAAACAAAACTAATAGCAATATTATGCGCGCGCAGTTAGCAAGTACAGTTTTAGTAAGTAAAATAATATTCGAATTATTTCACGCATCACAGAGCTAACCAATAAATTACCTCGCAAACATTTATAGGCAGATCCCGTCCAGTATGCACTGAAGAGCGCCATAAAGACGTCTAACGTGTATTTTATGAAGACCCTGTTTTATGAGACGTTACACGGCTTATTAATGTCGGTATTGTTACTCAAATTGATCAATCCGCCTTTACAGCCGCTGTACAAAGTTAACTCTTACCGCGTTCCTACGTTTAAAACGCGAGCGAGTTTTTTTACGAGAATTTCGAACTTTCTAGTTCGTCGCTTCATCTGGCGTCGATATTACCGGACCTAAACTTCGCCCAACGCACAAAGCTGTATCTACGAACCCGATTTTCCATCTTTTAAAAGCAAATAAGTCAGTCAGAGGCAGTCCGGATTATAATGTACCATTCAACTGTCCATTACACGTCCAGATAGCGTCTGGAACTTTAAAACATTTTCAACCGGGTTGCGCATATCAGATGACCAGGATGACATCCAGGCACGTTTACATTGATGGACGTACCACTGCCCAACGGCTAATCTTCATTAGATAAGTTGTTTAATTAACGTTGCTGTCCGCTTGAATTCGCATTTTTAGAAGATCTTCTAAAAATACGAAGTATCAAGTCGATCTACGTTACGGAACTGCTTTGAATAGTTTACTTTTAAAACAACAATGATTTTTAAGCAATATTTCCCGCTTATACTACTTTGTTTTAAAAATAAATCATGATTTAACAAGTGATATCAATGTTAGATCAAGCGGGAAACTTTCTGGAATTTCCCGAACACAACCGGCCGTAACAGCATTTTCTTTCGACCGGTTACGCGTACAGTGAACACTGTAGATTAACGCGCTCAAAACCGTTCAAAGTTATCTTCAGCGCTTTTCGAGATACGGCGGTTTTTAGGCGATATCTCCGTGTAATGACACGGAGATATCGACGTCGGATCGGGCGGCAAACCCGGCTAAAGTTATGCCCGTCACTCTGGGGCGCCGGGGGGGCCACTGCCGGATGCCGGGGTCCGAACAGGTCGTTCGAGTTATCTCGCTCACGGTAATAGTCGCTCGGATTTTATCTCGGGTGATCTACGATGCATATCTCGCCCACATGCTTAGTCGCATTGTGTTTCGGATTTTTTCCGTTCGGCGAGAGCCCGTTCGGACTCTTCGCCGGACGCTTCTCCCGCAGGTGTTCCCGCTATCGCCGCTCGGAAAATCGGTAGTGTATAACCGTGTACGGCGTTTTTTTCTGGGGCTAATTACATCGCGCCATATCTAAGCTGGACCGGGGCTTGTTGATTGGGTTTTATCTGCTGGTTTGCATCTCGGTGCGCGGCGTAGCTGTAGTTACGCGATCTAGTATGCGGTGAACCGAAAAAAATGTATCGTTAAATCGGTCTTCGATGAGACATGCTACTCCTTAAAATAATGACTTATTACTTCGCTTCTTTTCGAAACAGACTGCACTGCGATTTGTATCGTTCTTGTGTTACGAGGTATTTTCTTAGTGTGTTCGGTTCAAAGGTGTACGATCGCTTTTAAAGCGCCCTTCTTCAACGCCTCATCTCGCAGCTCCTTATGGTTCCCCGACAACGACACGAAAACTAAAACTCTCTGTCGGGAAAACAAAAGTTCGTCAATTTCACCCTATTTGCCATGCTGTGCAGCTTTGACAGGATCTCGCTTAACGTCAAGATTTTCGCACAGATGTCGACGCGGTATCGCTGGCCGGCTTTCTACCGTGTATTGTCGGCCGCGAAGAAAAAGCTGCAGTCAGCGCGTGGGTTGCTTATCTCCTGTAAACCCGTTGAGATGCCATTATTTCGCGACTGGTAGTTTATGCGGTAAACGTCCATTGCCCACGCCGTCTCCTGGAAGCTCTGGACCATAGGAAGTGCGCTAAAATCAATTGTAAATTGCACCGCGCTTAGGGCGTCGTCGATAATTTTGCCGGCAGCGAAAAATTGAGTCTTCAACGGGCGGCATTCGTTCGCAGAGATACTCTAGAAGACATTATATTTACATGTAACTCGTTGCCAATACTAGCCTGCTATTTGCATACGCCTTATTTATACTCCGGCGTTCGTCTTTTGCACGCGAATAGAAACTGGCCTGCACGTTCGTACACAATACAAGCAGATCGGGTGCGGAATTACAATGAGATCTAAGAATTGAAGAGTTGCTGCAGCGGGGTGCATCGGGAATTCCGCAGACTGCTTCTGTGGTACTCGTTTGCGTTTTTCGTAAGTAAAAATCATTTGAAAACGTCCGGAGCTTTCGTCGTTTCGTGCAAACTCACCAGAAGTATACGCCCACGGAAATACCTTCTTTTTGCGGCGTATATACGCGATGGGGAGGTATCCCGTGATAAATTGAACTTATTGGCGAATAGCGTGCGCTAGATGGAGCCAAAGTCGGGTGCATTAAGAGCAGATGGCTTTAGAGTCGGTATTTCATCGCGAACTCCAATCAACCGAGAAATATATCGCATGCATGCGTTTCAGAAAACAGTCGAGTAAAATGTGTGCGTTAGTGTCCTCCATGTTCTCAGACAACGCTTGCGGATGCGAACAATTGTCTTTTTGTGTTATAAGAGCATCACATTATCCCCGTTTTTGTTTTGGCACTGCGCGTTTAGTTCTTCGCAACTGGCGATTTCCTCCGCGCCAATAACTTTCGCGGAAGTCAGCCATTTTTGCGATCGGGCCGAGTCTAATTCGCGGTGTCCGAGTGATATATCGCGCCGGCCTGGCGATAAATCAACGTTTCGAACACGTGGCTCTCTGGCCTAGGCTCCGGGCGCGTCTAGGGCAGCGTCTGGCTGATTTGTGGGGCCGTTTGCCGGCCGCGCGAGCGAACGGGGCCACCGCACCGGCCGCGGCCGTTTCCCGTAACATAACTCATGCGCGCAACCCGTAATTCTGCGATATTACAGTCGAGTTTTTCGCCCCGCGTTTCCTGGAAGTGCGGGGACGCAATTTCGCGCTATTAAAGTTTATCTTCCGTGGCCGCAGATCCGATCGGCTCGATTAGCCCGCGCTCTTCACTTTTCAAGATAATGCCCACATTGTAGCATCCCCAGCCTCCTATATAATTCACGGCGTAAACGTGTATTTTTGTTATTCATATTTCAATTTGATTAAATCGTTGGAAGTTCCAGTACTCACATAGCTTCTAGTAACTAGTAAGTATCTGGCTGTCCTCCATGCTCTCAGACAACGCTTGGCAACGCACCATTCCAGATATTCTTTGAATGGCCTGTACCGTAATGTAGAGTTATTATAAAGTGGTTACTCAGCTTACGTAGGAACCAACGTTATCCGGTAAAATGTAGATGTCGTTCATTTCAATACAGGCGATATCAAAACCGTCTCTATTCTCGAAAGGCCCATAGAACTACATCAACGGGTCGGTAACGCCCACAAAGTCTGCTCAATAACGACCGCCCGACCGGGATATATCAATCGTCCTCGCAAAGGCGGCCAGCGCAGGAATTTCTCCACCGCGCAGCAAGCCCATGGGTCTTAACGATAATGCACATTTCAGGGAATGGCCGCAATCGCCCGCGCCGAGATATTGTCGCGGATAAAAGCGCCAGCCTTTATCGCTAGTGATCCCTTACGCTTTTCGGCCATTAATTAGACCGGACTGCCATCGTAGGCGAGTCATAAACGATCGCGGCGAAGCGAATTCGTTATTTACACTGTCACCAAACGAAGCGTAAATGTTACGGTGTCAAGACATGTTTTCGTTATAAATAATCGGCAGTAAACGTTCGCGTTTCCTACCTACATCCCCGTTGTTGACGCGATTGTCGATAAATAAAGTTTCCGAGAAAACACGAGGCGGATCCCGCCAGATTCCAATCGCCTGCCTATACAGCAGATAACAATTTATAACAATGTTCGCGATTGGTAAAAAACGAACGGCGTTTCCTGTCGATAGGATTGGAGGCGTTACCGCTGCCAGGTAGTAATGTAATAAAATTAGCCTCGTCGCTCTGGCTGGAGATCGTATCCTGCCGGCCCACTGCACTTGCGGAGTCCTGCATTACCGACGTTGCAGGGCCGAAGTAGCCTTCGAAATCACTCCAATCCCGTAATCTTCAAGAAGTGATTAAGAAACCGTTGTGGTTTAAATTATACTACTTGTTAGATGTACAAGTTATTCGTGGTTTCATAGCAACTGGTCACAGTGCGGTTACGAGTCGTCACCGACAACACAGAAACTATGAAATTTTTCACTTTTAAATAATGGATTACGCATAAACGAACGTTTTCAACTGGTAGCATCCCCGCTGCGCTCGAGATTGTTTTATTTAACTGTTCTAACTTCACAGCGAGAACAGGCGCCAGCTTATTAAACATTGAAAAAGCCAGCCGGTTTTTATTACGTCCGCCGCGAGTAATCCATCATACTAACTCGAACTGTATCACCATTTCGGCTCGATGCCACTTATCGTCGGATACCGCAGATTGCGGAGTAAGAAAAATAAATCAATTAACATGGCAGTTACCCGTTAATTACCACGTCGTTAAGAGCGACGCGCGGCGATTAAAAAAAGCGCCCGTTTATGGCATTCTTTTAAGTTCGTGTTGAACACCTGTAGTCCTAACGCTGTAACTTACTCGCCGTTTTCTTTTGTGTTTCAGATTTTCGGCGGGATCTCCGAAGAGGCCGCGTGGCGATGATAATTTGGGCCTTATCGGTCCAGCTAGCTTTGAAATCGAACTACTGGCCTGTTAAGTCCCAAGTTATTGTTGGCTTGAACGCAACCGGGCGCGTCTGCTTATTTTTGAAACCCAACCAGTTTCAAATGAACGGTAATTCATTTGAAACTCGAACTCTGTTGATGTTGAAGCAATTTCGGGGTTTCTTTGCGGCATTTGCCTGAATTTGACAGCAATGCCCTTGGAAATCCCAAAACACGCTCAACGGAACACCTACTCCAAAACAACATTTAAATTTTCAAGTAGGCTGGGTCCAAAAGCAGGATTAGAAAAAATAGATCAAAATTCATGTAAACAATGACGATAAAAAGGTGGTTCAAAAAGGTAAATGAAGCTTGAAACATGTACTTTAAGAATCTGTCCATTGCTAATAGCAACAACGATTTCTCTATTTCAAAAATGCGATTAACAATGAGAGTACGGTAAAACTAAAAGTAAGGTTGGAAAAAAATGTATCAAAATTTAAGTGAGGATAACTCAGTTAATAGTGACTATAAAAATGTGTTTTGAAAAAGCAAAGGGGGCTTGAAATGTATACTTTAAGAATCTGTTTATTACTATTAACAACAACGATTACTTTTTCTGAAATTATAAATGGCAAGTGAGGGGAAGGCTGGGTCTAAAAGTAGAGTAAAAAAGGGTCTAAAAGTAGAAAAATGGATCAAAATTGAAGTAGGGATAACTCGGTTGATAATTATGATAAAAAAGAGTTTTAACAAAGTAAATGAAACTAAAATTGTGCACTTTAAAAAGCTTTTTATTGCTATTAACCATCATTTAATTTTTTTGAAAATCTTGATTATAACCTGACGGTATACAAAATTCAGAAACAACGCTAGAGAAAATGTATCAAAATTCAAGTAAAGATAACTTGGTTAATAATTACGATAAAAAGGTGATTTAAACAAGTAAATGAAGCTTGAAACATGTACTTTAAGAATCTGTCCATTGCTAATAGCAACAACGATTTCTCTATTTCAAAAATGCGATTAACAATGAGAGTACGCTAAAACTAAAAGTAAGGTTGGAAAAAAATTGATCAAAATTTAAGTGAGGATAACTCAGTTAATAGTGGCGATAAAAATGTGTTTTGAAAAAGCAAAGGAGGCTTGAAATGTATACTTTAAGAATCTGTTTATTACTATTGACAACAACAATTACTTTTTTTGAAATTATAAATGGCAAGTGAGGGGAAGGCTGGGTCTAAAAGTAGAGTAAAAAAGGGTCTAAAAGTAGAAAAAATGGATCAAAATTGAAGTAGGGATAACTCGGTTAATAATGATGATAAAAAAGTGTTTTAACAAAATAAATGAAGCTTGAAATGTGCACCTTAAAAATCTTTTTATTGCTATCAACCATGATTTAACTTTCCTGAAAATCTAAATTATAACCTGACGGTGCACGAAATTCAGAAATAATTCTAGAAAAAATGTATCAAAATTCAAGTAAAGTTAACATGGTTAGCAATGACGATAAAAAGGTGGTTCAAAAAGGTAAATGAAGCTTGAAACATGTACTTTATGAATCTGTCCATTGCTAATAGCAACAACGATTTCTCGATTTCAAAAATGCGATTAACAATGAGAGTAAGCTAAAGCTAAAAGTAAGGTTGGAAGAAAATTGATCAAAATTTAAGTGAGGATAACTCAGTTAATAGTGATGATAAAAATGTGTTTTGAAAAAGCAAAGGAGGCTTGAAATGTATACTTTAAGAATCTGCTTATTACTATTGACAACAACAATTACTTTTTTTGAAATTATAAATGGCAAGTGAGGGGAAGGCTGGGTCTAAAAGTAGAGTAAAAAATGGTCTAAAAGTAGAAAAAATGGATCAAAATTCAAGTAGGGATAACTCGGTTGATAACGATGATAAAAAAGTGTTTTAACAAAGAAAATGAAGCTTGAATTGTGCACTTTAAAAAGCTTTTTATTGCTATTAACCATCATTTAATTTTTTTGAAAATCTTGATTATAACCTGACGGTACACGAAATTCAGAAACAACGCTAGAGAAAATGTATCAAAATTCAAGTAAAGATAACTTGGTTAATAATTACGATAAAAAGGCGGTTTAAACAAGTAAATGAAGCTTGAAACATGTACTTTATGAATCTGTCCATTGCTAATAGCAACAACGATTTCTCTATTTCAAAAATGCGGTTAACAGTGAGAGTACGCTAAAACTAAAAGGTTGGAAAAAAATTGATCAAAATTTAAGTGAGGATAACTCAGTTAATAGTGACGATAAAAATGTGTTTTGAAAAAGTAAAGGAGACTTGAAATGTATACTTTAAGAATCTGTTTATTACTATTGACAACAACAATTACTTTTTTTGAAATTATAAATGGCAAGTGCGGGGAAGGCTGGGTCTAAAAGTAGAGTAAAAAAGGGTCTAAAAGTAGAAAAATTGATCAAAATTGAAGTAAATTAACAAAGTAAATTAAAAATCTTTTTATTGCTATTAACTATGTTATGACTTTTTTGAAAATCTAGATTATAAGGAAGCTTGAAACATATGCTTTAAGAATCTGTCCATTGCTAATAGCAATAACGATTTCGGGTTAGCTGAAGCTAAAAGTAAGGTTGGAAGACAATTGAACAAAATTCAAGTGAGGATAACTCAGTTAATAATGACGATAAAAAGGTGTTTTGAAAAAATAAAGGTATTTTAAAAACTTTATCGTTGTTTTATTTCCTGTTCCCATTTATAATACTTATGTAGAACAAAAATAGCTTTTTCACCTGTTCGTGTTTACATATCGCACTCGGATGCAGCAGAGACGTATTCGGTTTTTGTTGAATAAACAAGGTAAGTAAAATAAAATAATAATCTTGGTGTGATTTCAATATAACAGAGCAAAGGAATTATTATACAGAAGTTACAATACCTGCATTCCATTAATTTTCTTCGTAGAGTGGTTCAAAATTTATGCTATAAAAAGTTTTTGGGATAATGGTAAAAAAAAATTAGTAACCACAGACAATTTACAATTTATTCATTAATTTATTTAACACAACTGCCTACGGTACAAAATGAACAGAAAATTGAAGGGGCTGACGTTCGCATTTGAAATTCAACAATAAAAAACACATACTATAGTACTTAATCTTATCTTAAATTTATCGTTTATCTTTATTTTAGTTTTATTTTTTTTTGGGGGAGCGATTGGCTGACACTTGCAAATTTTTGTTGCACCTCCTTTATTCCTTATCCAACGTATCTAACCTATCTATCTCTAGCCTAAGATCTCTTTAAATATATTCATTACACTAAAATCTAGTGGTAAGGCCCGCCGTTCTCGCAAAAAGGGAAATAAAGAACAATTAACAGAAAAGATAACTAACAACTACTGTATTCAAAATTTGCAAGTTCCATACAATCCTATCAACATTTTTTAGAGGGTTTTTTTCTTTTACATCTTACCGTCTAAGATACTAAAAAGAGAGTTTTCCTAAACCTACGTTTTTTCAATCGTTTCTTTCTTTTTTTTTCTTTAGATTCCTTAAACGCTAATCCTTACCTCCTAACTAACAAAGCTAAAGTGCTACCAACTAAAAAAAAAAGTCGTCTACAAGCTACTTCTTTCTTTCGCTAACCTCTAAAGACTTAGATCTAAAAGTTCATGTGACCGTTTGCGTCACGTATTTTACAATTTACCCTCTGAACGACAGTTTTCCGGGTTTTTACCGTTTTCTCGACCAAAAAAAAAACCCTTTGCATGTCGAGGGTACGTGTGTATATATATATTATTTATATATATATAAGTAAGTCATTAAATGTTTTTATCTACTCATCGAGAAATACGCATGTCTAAAAAATAGTTTTTATAACACACACCATCTTCGCCGAGTGTATTGTATATAAAATAAACTGTTTCTACAATCATATCAGTTACGATTACTATAAGTAATTCTTAGAGTAAGTAATTCTTTTACAGAGTTCCCCCGGGAAACCCTCCCGTTTGTTTTCCCTTCCGCGCTAACGTACGACGCACTCGCGTCCGTCTCTCCTCGCGCTTAAAAATTAACTTTTTCTGTACAAATACGCGGGTCGTTTCGTCTCGGAAACCCAACCTCAAACTCCCAGACGATTGTATTTTCCTTTGACCGTTTTTTTTCCTGTTTTTAGTTAATTAAACCGAAATACGACTAGAATCTTACATTATTATTTCTTACACGTTATTATATATATATATACTCTATACAAATCTTTCGTTTCGAACGTAACCGAATTTTAGGAACGAAGGGGAAAAAATTCGGCTACCTCCGAATGGAGAACATAACTGAGTTTTTTTAAACTTATTTTTTCCGCTGGAAAATTGCAAACGTCCACTCGTTTGTCGAGAAACTTTTTCATTTATTTACTTCTTCGTAACGGTCACTACGCACAATTTACCGGGCACAATTTTTTTTCTTTTTATTATTAAATTTTAGGTTAACGTGTGAGCAAACGAACAAATTTACGAATAACAAAACCAGTTTTTGAATATAAGATGTGATGATTTTCGTCGTGATATATATTTCGTGTGAATTTCTGCTAATGTTTGTTTTTTCGTTACCCAAATTTTCTGCATGCAGTTAGATAAAAAGGGAAAAAAACTTACAACGTTGATGATTCGCATACATACAGATGTTCACATAACCTCAATTTATTTGAAAATGTGGATTGATTACAATAGAACGTACTCAGCTGGTTAGTTTAAAACAAAAAGTACTAGAAATTTGGAAATTCAAAAATAAAACAGAACATCTATATGTAAAAGTAAATATGGTATATGATAAAAAACAATCTACTTAGAAGATTTGAAATTTATTTTTTGCTTGGTATTAAGTAATTTGCATAAATATTAAATTTTTAAAAATATTTTTTTTTTATATGTGACCGACTTCAGCCTTGTATTGTTAGTAATTTAAAAGCCTTCTAGATAGATTTAATTTCACCATACGTTGTGTGTACGACGCAAGAAATCAAAAGTAATCAAACGCACACCGTACTAAAGCAAAAAAAAAAAAGAAAAAATAATAAAAAGCAGGACAATTTGTTCGTTGAATACGTGTTTTTGTATCTACGGATTATACGGAATTTTTATACGCATCTCTCGTCTCGTTAATGCAATCAAAGATTTCTTCAGTACGTTTCGACTTTTTCTCTTCTTTTTCAATTGGTTTACAAGTGTAAGAAAAACATCAATTTTTAAAAAAATATATGAAAATATTTTTTTCAGTAGATCCCTGTCACTGGACTTATCTGAAAAAGGCACGATATAACTATATAACGTGTGTGATTTTTTTTTTAAGTATTTTATTCTTATTTCTCGTGTTTCGAGGCTACGATATTTTTTTTTGCTCGTATCATGTCACGCAGTCGAGTGAGTCGTACTGTTTCGTGTAAGAAAGTGCTTTTGTTTCTCTTGAAGCTAAATACTTTTTTCGAGTTTTTCGAACGTTTTCGCAAAGTGACCACACTTTCGAAAAAAATTTAAACGGAAAATCGCAAAATTAAATAAGGGATTTTTTTTTTTGATTGATGCTTATACGTTGAGAACAAAAGTAAAAAATTGCACATTAATTCATAGATTGCCGCAAAAATTGGAATGTCGCAGAAAATTTTTAAATATATCTCAGCAGAAAAAGTGATATAATATTAAAATATTCAACGTAAAAATAAAATTAGAAATTTCAATAAAAAGAGTTAGTGCCCTAGAGATAATCAAAGAGTATTTGCGATTTAAATAATATTAAAACAATAATATAAAATAATATTTAAATTGTTGGCTGTATAAAAAAATAATATAATATATTATCATACAAATACATACATAAATATTTTAATAGAATTAAAAAAAAAGACAATAAATAAATAACGTGGGGGGGGGGAGAAAATATAACGTTTAGCTAGCTGTATTTTGTTTTTCGTATTCATTTTGAACGGCAATATTATTACAATGATCTATAATTTACGATGCTGCATTAACTACAATTATCTGCATATTTATAGTTAGTTTTAATAAAAGTGTTTTTTTTTAAACATCAGTCTTATATCATCGCGTAATTAATTCATGGTGTTAAGGAAAATATTACATTTTCTACACGCTAGCTAATAAAAATATATTTATAAATATTTACAATAGAAATTCTACTAAAAAAAAAAAAAAAAATTTAATCGGTTTATTTTCGTATTTTAAATATATGTATATAGATATACTAATCTTTTATTATCAACTTCAAATAAACGTCTTTAGTAATTTCGTATATCTTCGATACCTTTCCTACCGATTTCACACATTATCGTCGAAGAGACAAAAAATTACAAACGGAACAAGAATGGAAGGAAATTTTGCAAAAACCAAAAAAAAAACAATAATAACGAAACAACTTGGAAGTCAGTCCATATTCTTTTTTGCATCTTTTACACTTTTTATCGTCGTCTAAACCATTAGAGGGGAAGCTTTGATTTCTTTATACACTTTTAAACACGTTAATAAAAATGAGCGAATTTTATTATATCACGCGACTATCTCTTAATAAACTTTCAACTTTCCGTCCCGTTGTCCCGTACACAAGTCAGAGAGGTTTTTTTTTTTCGCACGTAACCTACCACCTATTATGCGGTCGTCAGAATATGTGTGTATGTGTGTGTGTGTATGTATATTATCGACATCAAAAATAATCTCTGTGTTTTACTTATCTTTATAACCTATTAACAAATCCACAACTACGCGTTCTCTTAATCGTTACTCAAACGATCAATTTTAGTGATCAAGCGATCAATTACGAGTAAAATTAACTTACTACCGTTTGCGATGTTTATTAAACAGACGTCGCTGTTCCGACGCACGTTATTGTTTATTTCCGTGTGTTTTTTTTTTTTATTTCGCTTGGCTCTAGGAAGCGCAACAAATCTGGAAATCAATGGGACGGCTACAGTCAACTATATCTGAACGTATCCGTACTTTTTATAAAACGTAAATTATGATTGTTAACTGTGTGAATTAAAAAGAGATAATTATCTAAAAACAAAACATACGTTCAAATATCTTCGATTACCGCCACCCATTTTATTTCTATTACCGAAATGTTTAGCAAAATTCACCGTATTATGTACATCTTGTATTATGTATAAGAAAATGTTGCTTACAGGCCAATACCTTCCAAAATATTGCCGTTAACAATCATTTATAATAATAATAATTACACCACTAATTAATATTAATACAATAAAAAAAAAGAAAATCTCTATCTACGCTAACAATCTGATATTGTCGACTAGTTCATCCAAGAAAAAAAAATAATAAACAAAATATTTAAAAATTAATAATAATAAAATAGTCTATATAAATTAAATACGTTCAAAGGTATTGACCTGTAATTTTGTGTTATTTCTGTAGTAGTTCATTTAACCTTACTTAAATTTATTTTAATAAATTTCCGTTCGTTCGTTACATCAAATAATTAGCTTTTAACGTTATTTTACACTAAAAACTAATTAGAACTATCGTAGAAGGAAAAAATAGTAAAGGAAACTATAGTTTATCTATGAATTTTCCAATTTAACGTTGTTTTAGAAATTTTTTAAATTGTTAAATTTTACCTAATTGTATTTAATTAGCATTTTTTATTACACTGAAACAGAAAGAATTAACCAATTTTCAGTAACGTCTTCATTAACCGTTTTGTCACATATATTTTAGAACGAGAAATATTACCAGTTTTAACGCGTTAATCTCTTTTGGTATTTATTAATTAATTAATAAATAATGTGTCGTTAACGAAACTGTTAAACAAATATTTCTTTTTAATTCCTTATCTTTCCTAATGTTGACCGTGATGAAAACCCAATCTCATCTCTTCGAGGTTAAGAGATTTTTTCCCAATCAACTTTTCGAGGTTAACCCTCTTAAGATTTCCCCGTAAACGTCGACACATAATCAAGACCCACCCGACAAACCCTAAACGAACAAAACAAAAAAAAAACCAGAACTAATAAGAGAACAACAAACACGTACCGCGAGAGAAACATTACGAGAATAATAAACGTACTAAACGATGTGGAATGTCATCGTAAAACGCGTTACGCACAAACAGGGCGACAGAGTGATGCGAAGTTCAACGTTACCAACGGTTTCGGGAAGCTTTTTCTTTTCGACTTTGCGTGCGTGCGTGTGTTGTGTCCGTGGTCGCCCCCGTTTACTTGGGAGGCTGCTGTTGGTAGGCGGCCCCCGGGTACGGATCCTCCGGGCTCGCCGCGTTCGAGGTGTGCTCGGAGTCGGCGACCGGCATCGATATGAACTGCGGCTGGTAGTAGGCGGGGTGGTACGGCTGCGAGATGTACGAGCCGGAACCGAGCTGCACCGCGCCCATCTGCGCGGTCAGCTGCAACGGGGGAACCCCAGTTAATTGGGCTTTTGAATGCGGACATCGAATACGGGCAAAAATCGATCTTTAAATCTGCAAAGTGTTCTCAAGGGGAGAGCTCTGTAGCTGAGAAAGCTCGATAGCATCACAAGAGTCAGAAAGTGGATCGCAAGGTGCCAAAAGAAGCAGAAAGGAATTGGAGGTGGAAGAAGACCAACAGGAGGGAATCGAGGATGAAGAGGAAAAAACCAAAAGAACACAGGAGAAGATAAAGGTGGTCGGGAGGAAGTTAGAAGCATTATGGGGCAGCGAAACTAAAACCATGTCAAAGTCTAAAATTGGCAATTTGAGGGAAGGTTTTGAAGAAATGGAGGACGTGCTGAGGGACTAGCAACAAGAAAATGCGAGACTACGAGGCAGAGGGAAATAAGTGGGGGGAACGAATGGAGGAGTGGACGAAGAAGGGAAAAATAAATTTCGCACAGCAGATGGAAACACTGGGAGATACAGTATGCAATAAGATCGAGGAAGGTTGGGAGAAAAAGCTGAAAAAGAATCAAATAAGTATGAAACAGGGGGCAACAAGAGTTACGCCACAGTGGCGAGCAGGAACAGAAATGTGCTCGTAGTGGAAGGGAAAGATATGAGTGACGACCAAAGCGACATAGATGTCAGAAGAAAAGTAATGGAAGATTTAAAGGTAGAAGAGGGGAGTTTGAAGGTTAGAGGAATAAGAAAACTGGGGGAAAGTAAGGTTCTCGTAGAGGGTGGAACAGATGAAGATATCGTACAAATCAAGCAACGCTTACAAGCTAGGGATTTCAAAACAAGAGACGCGATAACAATAAAACCAAGGTTGATAATATACAACGTGGACAGAGATATGGACCAGGAGCTACTGATGAAACACTTGTGGACAAAAAACTTGGAGGAGGTCGAAATTGGATCAAGGGAAGATTTCACAAGAGAAATAGTAGTAAAG
>JAWQRJ010001249.1:0-16488 GCA_033557515.1 Diorygopyx duplodentatus
ATTTTTATAAAAAAAGAAATGCCTTAAACAATTATTTTTGGGTTAAAATAATGTAAGGTATTACAATTTCTGTTGTCACTCATAAACGGGTTTGTGTAGAACTATGATTTATATACCGAAAGACAGCTGAAAGTCCAATTTCTTCAATTGGCTACAATAATTTTTAAAAAATATATTGGCTTCTTTAGAAAAAAAAAATGCGTTAAACGATTATTTTTGAATTAAAATAATGCAAGGCGTTACAGTTTTTGTCGTAACTCATAAATGGGTTTGTGCAGTATTATGATTTATATACTGAAAGAAAGCTGAAAGTCCAACGTTTTCAATTGGCTACGATAATTTTTGAAAAATATATCGGATTTTTGCAAAAAAGACAAATGCATTAAAGAATTATTTTTGGGTTAAAATAATGGAAGTTGTTACAGTTTTTGTTGTAACTCATAAATGGGTTTGTGTAGAACTATGATTTATATACTGAAACAAAGCTGAAAGTCAAACGTTTCCAATTGGCTATAATAATTTTTGAAAAATCTATTGGATTTTTATAAAAAAAAAGAAATGCGTTAAAGAATTATTTTTGGGTTAAAATAATGTAAGGCATTACAGTCAGATAATTACCCATATCAGAATTAATTTCACTTTGCAAAACTTACTTAACGTGATATTTGTTGAAAATATGCTATACTCACCTCTTTCGGTAAATTATTGTTGGGCCAAGGAATCGTTGTGAAATTCGGCAGGACAACGACGTTGTAAAAGTTTTCCACTTCGTATTTCTTCTTGTTGGCTTCGGGGTTAAAGCCTCCCTCTACGCCAATTGCTAGTCTGGTAATTTTCTTTTCCGGTCCGTCACCCTGTGGAGACGACGGTAGCTATAAAAAGATTAATAAAAAAGAAAACTGTCGTGCATGTAAATCCTAATAATGTGTAGCATATCCCCAGATTGGAATTTAACCATGTCTAGAGGTAAAACGCATTTGGTATATGGTTTTTAGGATACGAATGTGTTTGAATCAGCTTTTAAGCGATAATTAGTACCAGAACAAACCAAAAACACATTATCCGTACCTAAAAAAACCTATAGAATCATAAAACTCCTTACCTCCCGTTTCTCTCTACGCATATGAAGGAAAACCGCATTGCCAGTTTTCTCGTAGTAACTCTCCACGTAATCCCTGCCGAAACCGAGAAAACTGGTCAGGCTTACGTACAATCCCGTCGAGGACTCCTAAACAACGAATTTTCTGTTAATAAAATCGGACAATCATGCCCTAACCTCAACAACTTACCGGGGTATCGAAGCTTAACACGCACTCGTCTTTGTAGACCTTGTCCGTTCTGTTTGGCACCTTAATTTTGGCCAAATGGGGTACGAGCACTTCCATTCCTACCGGCGTTTAGTAAAAATATCCGTACGGTTAGCAAAAATAACTTAAAACGCGAAACAGATATGAGCGGGTGTAGACGTTTATTTATAAATCAGTCATTGGACTTGACAAACGCTAACAGAACTAATGAACCTAAAGGCCTAAAAGTCAAATCGCCTAATTATTAGTTTGATTAAAGCGTTAACAGTCGATTGTTTAAATGTTGTGAAGTGTGAAATGTCTGCAAAAGCTTATTATAAAAAGAAAGTGAATACATAATTGAAAGATTTATTTTTATAAATCATTAAAGTGAAAATAGAAAACAGTTCTAAAGATCAAATAATCTAACGATGAATTTGTATTACTATTGAAAACTTTTATTCAATGTTAAATATCTGTGTATATTTGTTTAATAAAACCAATTATGTCTCAATAATATTTTTAATATATATTAAATTATTAATTCAAGTTCTAAATAAATATTAATTTTAGGAATAATTTAAGACGGAAAGGGGAAAGGGGTAAAGGTAAGATGACGCTTTACGGCAAGATCGCAATTGACAGTTTGCAAACAGTTTGATAGTCAGCTGGTGTTTTGTTAGTTCTTTTAATATTTTAACGCGGGTTTCAGTGAAGAACAGCGATTATTCTGATTATTACGTCACAGTTCGGTTGTTAAACAACTTACTTCGACAATTCCCCTTTCCGTTTTAAAATCAACGGACTATTGCTGCAGAAAAGGAAAAAATATAACAACAATGAGCATAGGACCGTACATTTTACTGCTGCCCGATGTGGCTTTGGAGAATATATTTTCGTTTCTAACTTACAATGAAATTGCCAAAAGCAGAGAGGTGCGTATTCACATGTTTTTCACTCGGGTATTTCTTTAAGTAATACGTTTTCCGCGCTTATTTTGATTTAGTTAAGGTATTTTATTTAGTTTAATAACAATGTCACTCGAAATCATAGCAACCATATAATAGTTACCAAATCATTCGAATAACACAATCATTCGAATGATTTGAATAATTACCAGATCCGTAACTACTAGTTGTTATGCGACGCTAAGCGAAAGCGGTTTTTTACTTATACCTCATAGTTTTGTAATTCATTTGGGCTGCACTGGGATTATTAAATAAATAAGGGTAAAGGTGTAGTTTACATTCCCTTAAAAGTGCATATGCCAGAAGGTGAAGATAATGGTGAAAAATTCTTGTTTGAAAAAAAGTGTTGTATAATACATGTTTTCTCAAGATGTAAACAAATCTTGGAGGTTATGTTTATTGAAGCGTCATGAAAGTTTATATTTATTCATTGGAATGTTATATATTTTATTAGCTTTTCAATTGATTCTTTGTTGATAAACTTGTTCAATCAGGTTTGCAAAAAATTCGATGAGGTCTGCCGTAAGCTGCTCTCTCGCGGATTCATTCAGATCGAGAAAAGGCACTCTACGATCTTCAAACGTATGAAAACGATGCTGCCGAGACGCGAATCCGAACGTCGAGCTCATCCTCTGGCGCGCCACTGCGACATATTGTCCGCGGTAGAAACAAGAATCAGCATGTTGAACATGACATTTTCGAGGTATATGGAATCGGGATTGTGTTGTTTTATTCCGGGGAAGGTAGGTAGTTATACTGTTCTTATTAGCAGAGGTTAACATTTAATAAAAATGTTTATTAAAAATGCTAAAGATTTAGTAATAATAAATGATTATTAAGAAGGATAAATGTGGAATAAAAATGAGATTTATAAATGTGGTTGATGTCACCCATCTCTCTCTCTCTCCCTCTGTCAGGTTATTGATGAAATTGAGAATGTACTAAACGTTATTGGACTGTTAATTCCGCCTCCGCGCACCCACGAATTATTACAAGAACTGAGGGACATAAGTAGTATGGCCATGGAGCATTTTGAGGAGTTCATATTGCCAGGATTAAAAGCGCAGATGGAACACACTGCAGGTAATTTTTACTCCTTCTGCTTTGGTTGTTACTCCTATCACTTAATGGTGCGTGAATTTATATAATATTTGTAGTTTTTTTTTACTTATATAACTTCTGCTTATGCTCATATTTCTATGGCCCAGTTACATAAAGCGTTGTTAATTTTGTGTCTGGTTAAAGATGTTGTTAAGCAATCTGATGGGAGAATTCAAATTTGAAAATCAAAAATTCTTTAACCTGATTGGCAGATCGCGTTGTTAACATTCTGATTGTTGACAATTTTCAAAATATGAAAATTGAGTAATGTCAGTAACTTAAAAAAGTACAAGCGTAGTGCATTTTTCAGCTATCTCGATGTTTCCATCTACCACTGCGAAAAACAACAAATTCGTTCTGGTCCAGTGCTCACTCGCAGACGACGTAAAAAAAGTCAAGAAACAAAACAAAGTGTACAAGACCCAGCTGTCCCAGATCTTCGCCCAAATGGAAAAATTAAACAGGCGGGTAAGTAAATAATCTTCAACAAATTAATGGAAAAAATGCTTCGTTTATTGTATCTTAATCATCTTAAAAACCTATAATAATTTTTTCTTACAATGTCAAGAAATACTTATAAAGGACCACTTACTAATAACTAAATATGACATTACTATAATGTCGAAATACAAATTGTAATGTCAGATGTACAACACCAAAAACAAATTATTTAAACAGAACAACACGCATATGAAGAATGAAAAAAATATTTTTATAAAATAGAGGTTTTCAAAGATAATATTCATAAAATACAACTTTGCACAACTGTACGAAGTTAGTCAAATATTATTTAAAAGTAGTTCTAAAAGGGAATTCAGTTTGTTTATTTAGGAACAATGTTGATGTCTTTTACATTTTTTATTGAGCATTAGAAAGAACAATAATTCATTTAAGATGCGTTCAAGACATTTTCACTTAATTTTACAATTATCTCTAGCATATATTAACATTGTTTCCTCTTCTAATTCTTCTAATCCTTACTTACAGGGTAAACGACAATATCTAAAACTGAAAGCCCACTCGATGAAAATTCGCGAACAAGAACGCAAACTCAACGAACAGTCGGCGAAAATCCAAGAACAAGAAACGACGATTAGCGACCTTCGTAAGCACATCGATGAGTGGGAGCAGAAATTTTCGGATCTAAACGCGGAAGTGCGCGCCAGAGACGAATTCATCGAGAAAAAACCAACGTGTAGCAGCGGCGGCAACAAAGACACTCCGACATTGTCCCACAAAGTGAGAATATTACAAAACATCATGCCGAGAAAAGCCCAGGTGTTGCCCAGACCTTTAAGCTCCACCATCGGAGAATTGGAGCGAAAACGCAAGTGCACACTTCCGACCAATTTACCCACCAAGTTAGCCAGGGGAGAATCCGTAAAAGAGGAATTAATTAAGGCCACGGATATCGTAAAAGAGATTCCACAATCACCATCATTAATTCCCAGGAAGCCGGCTCCTGTGGACGTCCCAAAAAAATCAAGCAACGAGAACAATGATACTACATTCTTAAAGAAACCGGATATCGATTCTTTTTTAAACAGAGCGATCGAAACGTTAGTAAAAAATCCAATTAGTTGCATTAAATCGAGAAAGCGCAAGATGCAAGAGGACATAGACATTCATTAATGACGTACTCTAAATGACAATGAAAGGAAAAAAAAACGTAAAAACATTAAAACACTCACA
Source organism: Diorygopyx duplodentatus (assembly GCA_033557515.1). Classification (NCBI taxonomy): domain Eukaryota; kingdom Metazoa; phylum Arthropoda; class Insecta; order Coleoptera; family Scarabaeidae; genus Diorygopyx; species Diorygopyx duplodentatus. The sequence goes on from JAWQRJ010001249.1 coordinate 5,048, forward strand.
TGTACCACGTTCAGTTTTGTAGTGAGTATAAATTTTATTATTATTATTATGATTATTTTTAATTCCGTTTTTGTTGGACGCAAAACATGAGGGCGTTTTCATTTATTTGTTATTTTAATGAGCATTAAAGTTGTTTAATTTATTTGTAGGGGGTGCGGTGGTAATCTGTAAGTTTTACCGCACTTCGTCATAATGTTCTTTTGATAATGCTAAGTGCTTCTTTAAAGTTTTAATTTTGCTGTCAATGTAAGGTGAGATGTACTTTGTTTGAATAATAAACAATTAGTATCATCACTACTTATACTACTTTATAGCAGGTTAAATAATAAAAAAAGGTAAGAAAAAAAATAGTTTATCCAGAATGAGTGGACCATCATAAAGTAACTACCATAAAGCTGCAATAAAGAGCTAAACCAAAAAACAACCATAAGCATCATTTGTCATCAGCCAAAAATTCAACACAACACAGTAATTGGTACACGCAACGAACGTAAAGTCAACAAAACAAGACCGTAAATAAGTCGTGTTGACCGGTTAAATCGACAGTATTGGATTTTCTGGCAATTAAGCTATGTCTCCCACCCCGTTTTTTAACCAAACAATCATTTCGCTGTTTCGCACATTAAGTTCCCAGTTCAGTTGGCAAATTGCCCTTCATTCGACAAGAGTGCAAAGCTGCTGCAAATGAAGATCAGCCTTGCAGAAGATGGAGGTAGCAGTATTTTGAAGTCTATCTATTCTCCGAATAAGGTTAGTTATAGTTTTAGTGACGGACCATTGAGATATTTTTGGGTTTAATTGTACAAGAGTGTCCAAATTGATAACAAAACATTTGATGCAGATATAAAATAAAAATATTTGATGAGAGAAATTTTCGAGATACAGTTGAAAAAGATTTGAAATGTATCATAATTATTACTACACGGTAGAATTATGTCGCATGCAGTTTCTCTACACTTTGGAAAATAGGAATTCATTAAGAGCTATCAACGTTGCTACCATTAAGAGCAACTATATCTCCTATAGTTGAGAACTATTCTCCTTTGCACATGAGCATTTAGCAATTATTAATTCATTTTATTTTATTGATGTAAGTTTATTCAATGTCTTCCCGAAAGTAAAGGGGTGAAAATCGTGTAATTTACCGCAACAATAAGAATTGTAACAGGGATTACAAATTTTATTATTTCATATAATAAAAATATATTTTTATTTATTCATCAAAAAATGCCTGTTATACCTTTTGGTGTACGGATACGTTAATTGCATTTCAACTATTGCATTTCATGTACGAACACGTTCCAGAGTTTTTTGTTGTCTGCCATTCTTTTTGCCTCATTCCAGGAGGAACATCCTTCTTTAGCCAGGAGAGCTTCAATTTTTCTGTTCCAAGTTGTCGGTGGTCTGCCTCTGCTCCTCTTACTATTTGTTCTGGCCATCCATATTTGTTAAACTTGTCTATTTATGTTCATCCTCTGCATATGTCCCCACCATACTAATTGTCTATGTTTTAAGAATTCTTGTATCGAATCTATATCCAGGTCTTTTCTAATTTGGGTATTTCTCATTTTATCCATCAATGTGACTCGCCTTACTTTCCTTAGGAATTTCATTTCCATCTTTTGTATTTTGCTGGCAGTTCTCGTTGGCAGGACCCATGAATTCGCATCTGTATGTTAGTATGGGTCTATGTACCATCTTATATACTTTCAATTTGGTTTTCTGCGATACTTCCTTCTTGTTTAAGAAATTCTTGGTCAGCACGTAGTATGTCTTGTTTGCCTTTTCTATCCGTTGGTTAATGTCTGCATCTTCTTATCCATTGCTTTGTAGTATTACTCCCAGGTAGTTGAAATTATTAACTTGTTCTATCCGGATATCGTTTATTTTAATAGCGATATTCTCTACCTGCTTTGCGACGACCATTACTCTTGTTTTAGCAGCGTTAAGTTTCATCTTGTATTTATTTAAAATGTTGCTCCATGTCATAATATTCTTTTCTAGATCTCTCTCACTGTAAGCTATTATGACGACATCATCCGCAAAGGCGCATACTGATATTCTTATACTGCTCATGTTTTTATAGCCTATGCGGAGTCCTTTCATTTCCAATTTACATTCTTTTATGACGTGGTCCATGAATATTGTGAAAAGAAGAGGGCTCATAACCCCCCTCCTTTATATAGGCTTTTGATTACTCTTATTAACTTGTCCGGGATTCTTCTTTCTTTCAGTATTCTCCAAATCTGTGTTCGTGAGACTCTGTCGAAAGCTCTTTCGCGATCTAGGAATGCTAATAAGCTTTTCTTTTGGTTGCCAATATCTTGTGTTGTATTTCTTTGAGAATGAATATGTGGTCTTGGGAACTATAACCCTTTCTAAATCCGCTCTGTGATTGGTCTAATGTATGTTCGATAAGGGGTCGTGTTCTAGCCTCTATTATTTGTTTGTATATCTTCATTGCTGAGCTCAGCAATGTAATTCCTCTGTACTTACTGCACTCTCCTCTTTTATGTATAGGGAGGATAATTCCCATTTCCCAATCGGACGGTATCGTTTCCTCATGCCATGCTTTATTATACACTTCCAGCAGTAGGGTTTTTCCCAATTCCCCTAGATATTTGATCATCTCTGGTGTTATGGTATCGTGTCCTGGTGCTTTACCTATTTTCATCTTCTTAATTCCCTGGGTTAGTTCATCTAATGTTATGTCCTTATCTTCATACTCGCTTTCTGATTCTGTTTGAGGGGTCTTTTGTTCTTTGTGAGGTGTTTTTTTTCTACATAGAAGTTCTTGGTAGTACTCTTTTCATCGAGCCATGATCTCTCTTTCTTCCATTGCTATGGTTCCATTCTTTTTCCTCACATGGTTCGGTTGCTCTTAAAAAAGAATTCTTCAGAATGTTAAAAACAATGAGAACAGTTATAAACCAGTTCTCATTGTTTTTAACATTCTGAAGAATTATTTAGCATTGCCATTACTATTCTTCTCTATCGCTCTTCCAAACTCTTCCCAGGATTTTTCGTTAGCCGCTCTGATTATTCTCTTAGTCAGGTACCGTTGACTTCGGTATTGTTCGTAGTTTATTTCTGTTCTATGTTTCAGGTACTGCTGCCACTTCATCCTTTTGGACTTGATTTGTTCTTTTATGCTGTTATTCCACCATGGAGTCTGTTTTTTTTTGTTTGTTCTCCTGCTTGTCCCGCAGGCCTCTTTGGCCAATTCTATAATCGTTGTTTTAAACAGTTTCGATACTTCTTCCATATTCATTGTTGCGATGTTTGTTTCATTTTGCTTTAATCTGTTTGTGTATTTCTCTTCGTACACTTCTCGCATCTCCTTGGTCTTCAATTTATAAGTTCTGATCTTTAAGTGTTCTACTCTCTTCTCTTCTGCATTAGTTATTATTGTGGGGTCTATTCCACTCTTGACTTTCGCTACAAGTAGTAAGTGGTCACTTAATATTTCTGAAACCCTCTTTACTCTTACGTCGTTGGTCATTCTTCTATTGTTTCTGCTGACCAGTATGTAGTCTATTATCGATCTTCTTTCTCCATTGTGCTCTTGTCGTGTAAATTTATGTATTTCTTTGTGTTTGTAGAATGTATTTGTGGCTATTAAGTTATTCAGAATGCAGAAGTCTATCAATCTTGTCCCGTTGTTATTTTTCGTCTTTTCTCCGTGGTTTCCTATTGTGTCGTTACTTGTTATGTCTTTTATACCCACTCTTCCGTTAAAGTCTCCAGCAAGGAAATTTTTTCCTCTGCTGTTCTCTGTAGCCTCCACTAAGTCCTGCCAAAACCCTTCCTTATTTTGTTTGGTATCGTCTTCATTTGGTCCATATATTGCTAGGATTGTAATTTGTTTTACATTTCTATCCTTTAGATGTACCGTTAGTATTCTTTCTGACCATCCTTTCCATTGTTGTATGGCCTTTCTTAAATCTTTATGTGTTATGCAGTCCACTTCCGCCGCTGCTCTTTTAGTTGACGGTACTCCACTGTAGATCAATATATGTCTCCCTTCAACCTCCATCATGCCTTGCCCCCTTTTTTTGTCTCCGACAAGGTTAGTATACTCAATTTCACTTTGTTAAATTCCAAGCTGAGTTTAGTTTTTTCCCGTTCAGTCCTCTAACATTCCAGGTTCCCAAGCGCCATATGTTTGGTTGTTTTAATTCCTTGTTGCTGTCCGTATTCTTTGCCAGTGTCGTCTTCACTAAGCCTCCCATCTCCCCCTATTAGTTTTTTCCTCTTCCTGTCCTTGTAGTTTTTCTCAGTTGCCTGTCTAATTCGTCTCCATCTCATATATATTACAATTCTTTAAATACTAAACCTGAAAGGAAGGATAATATTTCATTCTCAACTAGTTGCTCTAATTCTTCATGCGGTGTTAAATTGCCTAAAATTAATTTGCCATTCTTTAATGGAGATGTGTTGTCGTGGGCAAATTTTATTGACCTTTTTAAAGCTTTAGTTCATAATAACGAGAAATTGTCAGGTATTGAGAAACATCAATACTCATTATCATCCTTAACTAGTCATCCAACAATTACCATTGACGGAAGGTAATCATACTATAGCTTTTGATACTTTGTTGAAACGGTACCAGAACAAAAGGATTTTGGTCACTCATTATTGGGAGGCAGTTTTAAATACGCCAAATATAAAAACTCGTTCGTCTGGGGCTTTCAACACTTTGATTGATATTTTCGAGAAAATTATTGAGGGTCTAAAGTTGACGGAATTTCCAACAGAACATTGGGCTTTTCCTTTGTGTAATCTTCTTTTCAAAAGATAGATTCAAATACTCGTTCGCAATTTGAAGTGGAGTTTGCTGATATTGAATTGCCAACATACAAGGATTAAGAACCTTTTATTATATCACAATCGAAACCCTTCAAACATCGTCAACTAGTGAAAGTTCCCTTAGACCTGTGGGAAAATTCGTATCATCGTGGAAATTTAAACCATGGCACAACGTCACTCAATAATGAAGTGTTCGAGCTTCGTTAGTAAGCATCCACGTACAAGGTTTTGGTTGGCGAAGCAAGCTCGTTTGTGCATCAATTGTTTAAAGCTTCATCAAGTTGTATCTTGTCCTTCGCAAAGATATTGCTGGAAATGTTCTGGAAGACCTTCATACCTTTCTACACTTTGAAAATCGAACACAAAAAAAACTTATTTTGGTTAGCACACGATGTCAAACTGTTCAAGAAACCAGGTATACAATATCGTAGTCTTGATTCAACAAGAGTTTTATAGAAAGTTATTAAAAGTTTCTTGAATAAAATATTTCGGGCTAGATAGAATCTACAGGCCATGGTGCTTTAACTGTCTCTGCATGTGGAAGGCATGTTGCTCCAATTTTAGTCCACTATCAATATGAACACGTAAGTATTTAATAACGTCTACTTCATCAATTTGAGGACACTTGTAGGAGCCACCCGCACAACAATCCTCACGCATTTTTAATTTTGTGGGGGAAGTAAGTGGATTTAGAGAAAACCTACGCAACTGCAGTTTGTTTAAAAATGGAACACCTGTATATTATTACATGTTTGAGTTCCTAATGGAATTTATGGTCAACTTTCGTTCGCTTACAGCAAAAAAAATTTCAAATAAAAGTTACAGTACTTAGTACTGTCAGTATACTATACTTTTAGTACTTTACTTAGTAAGAAATGTATAGCGGTTAAAGCTATGTGTTGAAAACTAAGGTAAGACGGCCACTTATGTATCAGACATTTTATTTAATGAATTTGAGAATCTGGAATTAGAAGCTGCAGACCATAAGGATGTAGGGCAATGATAAGGTGTTGATGTTTCAGGGTGAATTGTGGTAGGTCCAGATGGAGACAGATCAGATCTAGATAGAAGTAAATAACTCCAATGGAAACTGTAGACAAACGTTGGTGACATTTGAACTTAAAAATTCATCTTCTCTGAAAATATACAGTTGTCCCAAATTGGATGCTTACCACTGGTATCTTGGAAACGATAAGAGTTACAGACTCGGTTAAATGGAACAAAATGGCGGTGTTTATCTAAGCTGTTCAGACCTTCTTTTGTTTTTCCAAAAAAATGCACCGCCTACTAGATATCCTGAAAAAACTGAAAATTGTCATTTTCTTCAAATGTGAATATTTTCCATATTATTTATTGTATCAAAAAGTTTTGAGGAAAGAGTTGTAGATATCAAAAGATTCTGTAGGATAGATAATAAAAATATATTTTACCTTGCACCAGTTCTATGTTCTACATCTATGATTAAGATATAGGATATGTTTTCAAAACAAAAGACCCAATATCTGGTAGACCTATTATCTTTTGTGCTTTAGTAAAGAAAAAAATATTTTCTGAAAAAAGTTCTGCTCAAATTTAGTACGTCAATAAATTGCAAAAAAAAGGAAACATGGAGGCAGTAAACCTGGTAACAGTAAACATGCTAACAATAAACATGGTAAAAATAAACCAAAAATTTCCTGCACAAGGTGTTCACTATGGCGGCCGTTTACTTCTAAACATTTGGTAAGATGCTTTTCGACACTTTTTCTACAATTGATTAATTGACGAACACTAACGGAGTTAAATGCCTGCATGACACTTTATTGCACATTATTAATACTGTTATAACTCATTCCGTATACCACATTTTTAATATGGCCCCGCAGGAAGTGGGGACAAATCCGGAGATTTCGTTGACCATCGTATGGGACCGCTAGTTGCAATCAACCGATTTCCATATATTGTTGCTAAATATCCAGCAACAATTCTTGAATTATGTGCCCGGGCGCCGTCCTGGTGAAAGAAAATGGTGAAAATGCATCAGTTCGAGATATCTGTTTGAGTTAAGTGTTTCGTTAAAAATAAACGGACCTACTAAACGGTTTCCCAAAATGCCGCACCACACGTTATATCCAAATCGTTCCTGAAAACGTGCTTGTCGAACTATTTTCATTCGGATTTTCATTATTCCACTAATGGGAGTTATTCCGATTGTTAATGTATGTCGTTGTTTGTAAATCGACTTTCATCACTCCAAACTTTTTTATCAGCAAAAGTCAAATAATTTGCAATTTGATCGAGATACCATCTAATCGCCTTTCATAATCAGTTTCCTTCATTTCTTGGCATATCATTGATTTGTAGGGGTGAAATTTATTTTTCTTTAAAATGCGACGTACGGTGCTCTTTGCCATACCGCGCTCAGTGGAGATTTTTCTTACTGAGGTGGTAGGCTCAATATTAATCACGGCTAGCACATCTATTTGGGCATCTTCATTTTCTTTTTGGTTTGTTGCAGAACGGACTGCAGTAAAGTAGACCTCGTAGATTTTGCTCGAGTCGGCGAAACAAAGTTCTATGAATCTGCTTTCTGTCGGGGTATAAATTTAAACATTCATTACTGCCGCAGTTGAATTGCGATTGCACCTTATGTAGGTAGCAAACATATCCGTTTTTTCATAGCTTGAAAACGTCATTATCTATGTAGAAAATGAATAATTGTCTATATTGTTATATTGAAAAGAAATGTAGTCATAATCTGTTGATGATATTACCTGTATGATAATTGAACGTATAAGTTTAGTAGACCAAATTCTGTTTTTACACGATCTTTTTTCATTCAATCCCTTTTTTTCACGATTGCATTTGATTTAACACAATTAAAAAAATCTGCTTGGGTCAAATTTTAAATGTTTTTAAAAATTATTGCCGTTAACTGAATTTCCTAGAAATTCTGCAAATGTTCTACAAATGTATTTCGGGGAATCCCCCGAAATGCATCATTTGTTGAAATAAGCAAATGTACGTGTCAAAGTGATTCATGTTAGTCTTTTATCCAGTTTCAATAAAATTGGACGTATTTTGTAAAAGATTTTTGTATTGATAAATTTTAACGCGATAAGAAAATAAGTAAGCCGTATTTTGCTATTAGCGAAGTTATTTTTTTTATCGATTTAAAAAAAATTGTCCTTTAAGAAAAATGTCGGAAACTGCAATTGCCAAACAAAAATGGAAAGCCATTTCTTTAGAAAGGGAAATCGGAATTTTGGATCCACTTCGAAATGAAGAAACTTCAACGTCTCTAGGTAGCATTTTTGGTTTGAACGAAGCCACAATAAGCACTATTAAGAGAAATGAAGCTGCAATTAGGTAATCTATAGTTTCTGGAACAAAACTGTCTGCTAAATCTTCATCATACACTAGATATTCTATTCTAGAAAAAATGGAAAAAGCAATGGTAATATGGATAGAGGAAAATAGCCAAAAGAGAATACCAGAAGACGGAAACACTATCAAACAGAAAGCAATAAGAATTTATCAATAGAGAAAAGAACAAGAACCTTCTACATCCGCGCAATCAACTCTTGATAAGAGCTTTTCTGCAAGCACAGGTGGCTAACGGGATTTTTGGAAAGGTGTCGATTTTGATACATTACCGGTTTATTGGATGGCGAATATAATAAAAGCTTGGGTGACGACTAACATTTTTACAGAATGGTTCAATAAATATTTTGTCCCGGAAACTAGAAGATATATGAATGAAAAAGGCATGAAATTCAAAGTTCTTCTGATTGTAGATAATGCACCTGGCCAGAGTTGAAACATGAAAATGCACAAATTTTGTTCCTGCCACAAAATACGACATAATATATTCGTTATGAAGAATTGTATAAAGAGCTATCAAAAACTGGATCACAACAGCTCATGACAAATTTCTTTGTTACTAGTGATATCGAACCAGTGCGAGGAAGTTCTGTTCTTGTTGAGGATATCACGGACAGAACCCCAAATACTGCAAAGTGCTAATGACACAAAATATTTCGAATGATGATAGTGATTTTCAACTTATTCTGCGCAAACGAACGCGTCTTATGTCTAATGATGACAGCGAATAAAGTTATGCTTTATTAATCACCTTCACTGTTTTCAACTTCACGTTCTTGGATATTTGTTAATTTTTATTTTGTTTTATTTTTACTTTAAAAATTAAATTAAATGGATTTTTATAGGTTTTAAGGAAAGAATCACCTATTTTTACATGTACACAAAGTTATTTTACAGGTTTTTTTTCTGGGACGTACCTGCTGTGTAAAAACAGAATTGTACTTGACAGTTTTTAAAAATAAAACTCATACAGCCAAACTAATTGTTTCATGTAGTTTTTAGGTGGATCGAATACAGTTGTAAAGTGATTAGGTAATCAAACTGAAAGTAAACGCTCGAACATGGCGCCAAGATTTCCAAAATCATAAATATTGACATTACAATTAAATTAGGATTGTCGTCCGCATCAAATTTAATTATTCCGCGGTTATACCGAAATTGTACGTCCTATTGAGACAAGGTCATTCAATATCTTTATCGTTTATCTGACAATATATTACTGACAATGTTACCTTTTGTAGTTATTATTTGCATTATTAAGTAACACAAGTTATTTGTGTTATTAAGTAACACTTAATTACAATGGTCAAGCGACACTTTTAGATTATTATAACATATGCATCCAGTAAGATAACTATTTATTTTTTAAAAAACTTTCCCTTATTGTGAAAATTCTCCATCTATACTTATCCTATTTCTTGAGGCTTTTTGCAAAAATTTAAAAAGTATGTAATCTAGTAACTTACTGGTACCATATATTACCAGATTTGTTCGCTCTCTTGTAGTTCATTGCTATTATGAAAAAAAGAACCCTCTCTTACCTTATAACACTGCATAATGTATCCATCTTTGCACTAACGATATCCTCTCGAGTAGTATACGACGCGCAGCTATAAATATTTACGGTTCGTATAGCACACACCACCACAATTTGGCAGAACCACGAACGCAGAGAGCGGCAATTGTCTCGTTTGCGCGAAACAGCCCGTTCGCCCATAAAATGGTGCTTCAGTTTTCGTTCAGTCTGCGCCCGAAATTCACCCTGGAAAACGTTTCGTTGAGGGTTCGTATTGGATGTCTGCACTAATAGTAGCACGTAAGAAATTTACAAATTGTGCTTGAAACATTCTTTTGGCCAATTATTAGAATATTCTAAATTAAACTTACTTTGTAATTACTTTATTATAATGTGATCTAAAAAAATGACCTAACTTTTACTGCTAATACATGGATTTTCTAAAATATCGCCAAAAATTATTTTATTCCATAAGTGGTATCCTCACTGTATAAAATATTATACAGGGTGGTCCATAAAAAACGCCTCAAACCATAGCGTCTACAGTTTTCATCCGAATTGAATGATTCCAAAACCAAATAGAATGGTTTGAAATAGACTACAAACTGGCCACATTTGCATTTTTTTAAGTTCTTGTCTTCGATGACTAACGATATGGTAAACTTAATTTTTTTAAATGGAATGCTATATTTTTTTTATTCGATCTGGTACAGTTTTTTCTCTGCATTCAGCCCTGTATCACAAGTTAAAAGTTGTTTTTAAAAAAGTTATTTAATTTAAATTTATTTATTTATTTTATTTTTCAAAACAGTGAAGTATGCCATGGAAAATAATTATCTGAATTTTGACTTGAGAAATGTCATTTATGTTTATTGTTTAGCAAGTATTTAGCATTGGGGACATTTGTTTTGTCGTAGTCATTTAAATATTTCTATCCGGTTCTAATGTAAAGCTAGCCAACGTAATGGATAATAATCAATTAACCGACATGATTCGAGCATACTTCGGGTGTAATAAAAATCGTGGTCGAGCAGCGCGTCTCTATCGCGAAAGATTTCTAAATCGAGATGTTTCAGATCCACGCAAATTGGCAAGGCTAGAAAATAACTTAAGAAATTATTCAAATTGAGCACGTTGAATTGAATGTTTTGCCGAGTGTGATGGAAAAACCTCAGAATTCCACACGGGAAATCGCAAGGAACATTGGAACATCACATCAAACTATTCTCCATATATTGAGACGGCATAAATTCAAGCCGTACGTACATTCCTCAACATGTACACGCGTTGGAGGAAAATGATGGAAATCGTAGACTGCAATTTTGCCGCTTTCATCTCAATCAGATTAGAGATGATACAATTTCAGCGAAATATTCACCGATTTTCGACGACGATTTAGTTTGAATGTTTGGTACGGAATTTTTGGTGATCGATTAATCGGAGCAGTTTTCATTGATTGCACTCTCAATCAACATAGATACATTTTTTGGAAGAACTTCCGCTTGCTGAATTGATCAGGGTTTATTTTCAACAAGATGGGGTCACGCCACATAACGCCCGAATAAATGTAAATTGGTTAGGAGAGCAGTTCGGTGCTAGATGGATGGGAACTAATGGACCAGTGCGTTGACCTGCACGTTCGCCAGATTTTACACCCCTCGATTTCTTTTTCTTGGGCTACCTCAAAGATCTTGTTTATGCGACAACACCAGAAAATGTGGAAATTCTGAGGCAGAGAATAATCGACGTCTGC
>JAWQRJ010001250.1:0-16488 GCA_033557515.1 Diorygopyx duplodentatus
GTCTTTCGGTATATAAATAATAGTTCTGCACAAACCCGTTTATGAGTTACGACAAAAACTGTAACACCTTACATTATTTTAACCCAAAAATAATTCTTTAACGCATTTCCTTTTTTAATAAAAATCCGGCATATTTTTGAAAAATTATTGCAACCAATTGAACACTTTGGACTCAAAACGTTGTCAAACAATGTCAAACATTGTTAAACATAATATATCTTTGTCGTGTTTGAAAGTGCAAAATCTTGGTGTGAGTTGTTCTTCCAAACACTTTTGAATGACAATGATCTTGGAATGACATGTTTAGGGTGCTTAACTTTTGGTTTTGTTTTTTGTTTTCTTTGATCCTACACTGAACACCTTTGCAGCATCTCCTGCAGCAAAGCTTTCTTGATTTTTACCGCAAGGGCCGGGGTGGGTGCCCATCACTTTCTTCTCGTGTCCTTTTTCCGTCGGTCTCGCCTTAACCCGAAACGAAATCGATAGATCTCTCCGGGCGGACCGTCGTGCATAATCGCGCGGAGATGTTCTCGTCTTATAATAATAATAAAAGTGAAATATGAGCGGTCGTGCGTCGTGCGGCCCATGTTAATGGCATTCTCTACATGCACTAATTACTGCATAAATATGCGCGGGCCCTCTCGGTCCTTTGTGCCCGGCCCGTCGGCCCGTCGGCCCGTTCGCCCACTGCCGGCCGGTGCCTGCCCCGAGTTCTCCCATTACCGGCTCATTGTATACCCTGCCAATAAATAATATTCTTTATATGACGCGCGCGGTTTCTCTCTGCCTTTTGCTCCGGCCTCCACCGAGTGCCTCAACCTCCCCGGCCTGTCTCCCTACCGTTCTCGTTGTCTTTTTCTCTCTTCTTTCGATTCTCCAAGAGGTCCTTCTCTTTGTTTACCAGCGTTTCTAAACTGAAGGGATTTTGTGTGGAGCAGGTTTCGATGTGGTTAAAAATTAAGAAAAAGAACGTCAAACTGGAAATTGTTGTAAAGATTAAAGTCTTAAGAATAAGTTAAGCCAATTATTCGAATTGGCATTTTGGTTCTTTTTGGATAGCTATCTCTGGAGTTCTGTTATGTGTAAAGCGTAGGAAAGGTTCGGAACCACTGTCCATGCCTCTTTTTCCGTTTCTTGTTCTTTTTATCCTTAGCGGCCGCACTCGGCCGGCCGTCCATAGGCTCCTCTGGCCTTTTGCCTTTTTTCCCCGGTACCTAAAAGGAACGAACCGCCGCGAGATCGCCGGCATTCAATTACGTTACAGAAAGGGACGGAACGAGCGACCTCTAGTTTTTAATTAACTCCCTACATCTGTTTCTTAATTATCGTTTTCTCCTCCGGGAGGGATATCGTTGTCCGACCTGCCTGCTTTCCTAATTTCCGCTGATGTTAATACTTCATAAATTGTCTACCACGTTTGTTGGCCTTTGAAGAGCTATTTACTATGTTTGCCAGAAGGCGTTTCGAGCGCTTTGGTTGTAACAGATTCCCTTCGAAGATTCCATCGTATTCCACCTTATTACTCTACTCATATCAATCGACAAATTATGCAAAACGATTTGACTGGACGTTATGCATCCACCATCAAGTTGGCAATGTGCAAAACGCAGAAACACTGGAACCACCTGCCCGGATGCACATACGAATTCATAAACATTTACATGGATATTTTGACAACGTAACTCGTTCATCATCTCGGTTAACAAGTCCGCCTATTAAATATCCATTCCCTAAATTACATCCAGAAGACGTGCAGTCACATCGTCATGGGGGTCATGATGCAAGGTGCACGCTTAGCTCTCGCGCAGAAGGCCCGTGATTAATCGAGTTCTGGTCGCGAAAATGTGTATTTCCTTTCTGAATTAATGATCGTAAATGTTAATCGGGGTTTTTAAATTCTAGTTAATTTCTAAGTGGCGGAGGCGCCATCTACAAATTAACGGCTGAACTAAGTGAAATTTTCACATACGATAATTGATAATTTTCAAATATGGCACATAATTGATTTCTAGCACAAAAACACGCATTTCCTTTCGAAGACAATAATTACATGCAAATCAATTTTATAAGTAATATATTAAAATTTTTACTTTAGATTGACAGCGCCATCTAGATATTAACAGCTGAACTAAGCAAAAAACCTAGATGACGCTGTGACATCCATGACATCTACGTAAAATATAGGTTATGTACACTTTTAAATGTTAAAATGTGGAAAAATATCAATAAGCTCTGCTCGGCGTTCAACAAAACCCTAGTGCTAATGCCGGAGACATGCTTGAGTCAGCATCTGAGAACGACGTTCGTTTTGAAAAGGAGGAACCCGCCCATGTTGCACCGGAGAGGTTCAAATCCGAAACGCTTAAAAAACAAGCACTACATATACGATTTAGTGCAAGACACCGACGTTGTGAAACAACCGGATATGGAAGTGATCATGACGGGCTACGTGGACGGTGTGGGCGATGTCGGCGAGAGAGTGTTCGTACGTCCGAACTACGCCTATAATTATTTGCTACTGCCCGGTTTGGCGGTCTATGCAAGTCCGGAGAACGTGAAGAAGTACGAAAACGTTGATTTGACTGCGAAGAAGACGTATAGTTCACCTACGGCCGAGAGAGTGAGTTGTAATTACAAAAAAGCTTTTATAATTAAATTTTAAGTTGTAATTATAAAAAGCGTTTAATTATTAAAAGCTTTTTCATAATTTTCTTGAAAATTCTCACTCGTATCTCTATACAGGGTCGCTTTTATGTATGGAAACGGTCGATTATTTTCTAAATATTTAGGGTTTTTTAAAACGTATTGAAGTAAAAAACAATATTTTATACAGGATGTGCCAAAAAAGTATGGCAGCAAACAGTTACCTTTTTTTAAATAGAGCACCCGGTATATTACTCGATATTTCAATTCCTCCCAAAGTTTTATTATTAATTTGTATAAAACACCATATACCTAAATTTTACCGTTTTCGAGATATCGAATTTTAAACAATATTTTTTAATAAATTTATAAAACATTTAGGTTCATTTAATTACCTTAAAAATAAATAAACCCCGTCAAGTTTTTGAACTACCATGTAATGTTAAATCAAATTTAATTAAACTTTAATAGTTTATCAGGGTACCTTAGAAAGTTTCTAGCCTCACAACAATGCCGCGCATTCTTTTGTTTATGGTGACATTGTAAATGTCAAAATTTATTTCGTGTGATTAATATTTGCGAAAAATGGCACCTTTAAGCGAAACCGAGTGTATTGAAGTTTTAATGATGATAGGGTATGGTGATAGAATTTCGAATTTCATTTTTAATGAATCGCATCCAGACCGGGAACCTATTTCCAAATCCACCGTTTGCAAGACATTGCAGCGTTTTCATGAAACTGGGGGTGTCAAAGATCGATAAAACAGTGGAAGGCCGGTATGTGTTACAAATGAAGAAAATTCTTTGAATGTTATGTTAGACAGGGTGGAAAATCCGAAAAGTTCGACACAACAGTTGGCTTTAGATCAAAACATTAGTCGATATTCTATTCAACAAATTACCAAACGAGAAAAATTCCGCCCATATAAAATTCACTTGTTACAAGAATTGAGTGAAAACGATTTTGATCGCAGAATCGAGTTTTGCGAAATTATTATGAATAGATTGAACCAAAATATCAATTTTTTTAGTCACATTTTGTTTTCTGACGAATCTACATTTTGTTTAAATGGGCACCTAAACCGACACAACTGTAGGTATTGGTTAGACCAAAATCTACATTGGATGGAGCAACTTCACACTCAACGACCACAAAAAGTAAATGTTTGGTGTGGCATTATTAGTGAATACGTTATAGGTCCCTATTTCATACAACGAAATTTGACCTCGGCATGATATTTGTTACTTTTGCAAGAGTCTATTGTTCCAGAGCTTAGACGATTATTTCCGAACAACAACAATTCTAATTTACCAGCAGAAGACATATGGTTTCAACAAGATGGGGTACCTCCCCATTTTGGACGTGTGGTAAGGGAATATCTTTACGAAACATTTCCTAAAATATGGATAGGGCGCAGAGGGGCAATTGAGTGGCCCGCTAGGTCTCCCGACATGAGATATGAAATATTTTGTATTTAACTTTTTTTTCCAGCTATCTTAGTTTAGAAAATAATCGACCGTTTCCATACATAAAAGCAACCCTGTATATCATCTACATATCTGAAATAAAATGTCTTCTTTTATTTTATCAATGAATTCAAGTGAGTTTTTTTTATCGAAAATGTTCTTTTATTAATACATTTTGCTACTATTTCTGATTTTTATTTTATTTCTGAAACATTTGGATAGCCTGTAGGTGGGTCTACAGGCTATAGGACTACAGGGTATATTTGTATTGTGGATTTTTGGTAAAAAATAAATTTTCGGTGGTTTAAACAAAAAAAAACAGTCATACTTAAAAAACAACAATACAGCACAAAAGTCATAATAGAACATTGATGAGAATACATACAAAAAAAACTAAGAAATTCTACAATACAAATAGAAAAAGACAACAAAATAGTCATAAATGGTGTAACAAACTAAAACTCAGTGAGAATGCAAAAAACAAAATTAATATTATTATTACGAATGTTTTGATAATATTAATCAATACTATCAAAACATTCTAATCCACCAAGAAACTATATTTTACTAAAAATCCGCAAAACAAATATACCCCTTAGACCCATAATAAGCTCCATAGAAGTACATACCTACAAACTATTCAATTTTTTATGAGAAATAATAGCAAAAAATATTAATAAAAAACATTTTCGATAAAAAACTCAATTTAATTCATTCATAAAATCAAATATGTGTAAAAAAAGATGTATAAACTTTTAATAATTTAATTGAAAGGTTAAAATTCACAGTAGAAATAGAAAGTGATGAAAAACCACTTCTATTTCTAGACACAATACTAAAGAGAATCAATGGTATTACAATGAAAATTGATTCTAAACAACACAGTTAAAACAGCAACATGAAATAAATGGTTGTCCCGAGAGGGATTTGAACCACCGACCTCTTCGCTTTATTTCCATTTATTTCGTTTAAAAATTTAGCCTATCGACCGCTTCTAATGTGAGCAGTAGATAACAATAATTTCGTGATCCTGTTGCCCTGTTTTAAATTTCCATGTGTCTGTTGTTATGTAAAGTTATCCATACAGCAAATAATAAAGTTTGTTCGTTACACTTCCTCGACATTTAATGTTGACTCAAAGGCTCCTTTCAAATTCATAGAATTGGCTAAAGTTCCTCGAGTTTACGTTCGCCGACCAACGTTACCGATAATTTCATTTGGCGGGAGAACTTTTAAATTCGCTCCGCTGGAAGTTACATTTCGGGCGTAACGAAACGCTCGCAAAACGGGGAAAAAGGTGGCACGCAAAGAACAGAATTTCGGTTGGTATTAAAACGTTAAATTAAAAGAGGTTTTCTCGCGTACCTTCCGAGGTAGGGAAACAATTTTGCGCCGGGCAAGTGAAATTTGCTAAGTTAGTTGGTTCCCCAGTGACACGGCAGTGGCCGAAGCGCTGGAATCTGGTTACGTCCTCATTTGCCGGAGTAATTGAAAATCTAATCTCACGTAGGATCCCCGCTGCAGGCGAGTTTTGCATCACCGTTCCACGTTAAAAATCATTGCGAAGGATCTAATCGTTCATTTTCTCTCTATGGATCAGGGAGAGTCGCGATGCATATCTATTTCAGAATTAAAAACTCCAAAATGTAATAAGTTATCAGCAATGCTTACAAAATTTTTAGGTCACATAGTTAATATGGAAATTATTTAGAAGTCCGAAAAAGAACAAAATACTGATGAATTAAATTGAACATAGACAAAACATTTAGAACTTACCTTATGTGGTATGTCACGAAAGTCACGTGGTTATAAAAATTATTCTGTAGAAGAATAGTGCCGTTATAAGTTGTGCGCATCCAACCCATGAAACCAGGAGTGAGATGTTGAAGGAAGAAAAACCCTTAGTCTTGAATACTGTTTCCCGGCACCTCCGCCAATATTTGGGATACCAGCTAGGAGTATTATTTATCGTGAAATATGACTGCCTCGCCCAGTCGACGCTACGCTTTCGCTTGATATGATGAGTAAATCTGATGACATGTACGTAATGGTTGTAGTTGATCCTACCGCTTCATCTAATTTCAGAAATAAAAAATATGGCTTTTAGGTACCGTACATTTTTGGCCTTTTTAATTTAATTTTAACTGGGTACTCCTCCTACTCCTGCTAAGGTACAACAGTTTAAAAAACGCGAAATTATTTTTCCCTCCATGGAATTGTTAATTACATTTCATAATAACTGGTCGCGCAATCCAATTAGAAATAAATACATTTCGCAGTCGGATCTCATAACTGATCGGTCAGCAGAGAGCGCTGATGTCACGTTCATGTGAGTGGTGTTACCGTGTCGGCCTGGGGAGTAATAGATGCATTTTTCGTAACGCTGCACAGGGTATTATTTTGCGATACGCGGCGGGCCCATGCCGGTCGGCTAACTGGCACAACGCGAACATTCCCGTTGCCCGTTGCAATAAAATTTAATTATCGCCCGCAGCCGCCCGCTCGTATTGCATATTTTGATTGCTTTTTATTTAATTTTGTGTTTCCGGTGCGAAAAAATGGACGGGCGCGAGTGTTCCTGACGCGACGCGATGTCGCCCACTGCACCGTTCGCAGTTCATCATCCCCACCCCTTAACACATCGTGTCGCGCATAGTAAAACGGTTGTTAAGCTCCCAAATTGTGCTGAGTAAGAGCATGAAAAACTAGGTTGTTGAAACTCGTCAGAGGCCCTTGTCACTTGCTCTATGAAAATATATACTCAACTTATAGCTTCTTTCGAATTACTTCTACCGTCAAAACCTTTTGCAATAGTAATGTTACCAATTTCAGCTCATGTTGTCAATACTTGCAACTGAGGTAATGTTCAACAAACTATGGAGTTGCAGTTGTCATGTTCAGCCTGCTCTGCCTCCGTGATATTTCACGGCAAAGTGGCCGAAGAAGGATCTTGTTATTATATATTTTGAAAACAAAAAAGCTTTATAACTGTTTTAAGCCAGTTATGTTGCCCAAAAAAAATCAGTTGTTTGTTCCTCCCATTGTAGATCACGTGTCTGCAATGGTGTAACCCAGCCATAGTGCATTTACGCATCTATCAAACTTGTATAAGTTATAAAGCTATTTTATTAATAGGCATGCTTCTTATTCCTGCTAGAAGAAAGTATTAATTAATTTCAAATCGGATTTAGAAGATTACCAATATCATAGAAAAATCTGTCGAAGAAAATGCAACGTTTCGACAAAGTATGGCATAGGGACTTAGAGTATAAACTGAAATTTTTACTTCCCAGGCCTTGCATTGTCTTTTGTCTTAGAAAAACGGTTATATAACGAAAATTGGTTATATTTATGTAAGCAAAATACGCAAATAGATATTCATAACTGTCCGAAATTCAAACCAATTCTTCCAGGTAAAAATTTAAAACCATTTAAACCAAAAGAAAATGCAAAAGTAATTTATAAACCAATTTAATTACCAATTTCAAATAATAATAATTAAATTATTATCAACAGAACTGCATTTAATTAACCGCAAAACTTCAATTAATTTCCAAACAGAAATTTTAATCAACCATATCGTACGTGTATTCCGAATTTCCAACACAATAGACCTATGATGATTAGAAATACAAATTTCAATAGCAACTAAAGAGGTTCCACCAAAACGCCCAAGATACGATACGAATAACTCAATGATAATGAAAATAATAAAAACACCGAAAATTATATCTTCGAAGCAAGAAATGTATGTGAAATAGCAAATGAGGATTTTTACGAAGGAGCCTCGAAAACAATATCGAAACAATAGATCTAAATATGCAAAATTTAAACAGATTTCCTTATATAATCGTCCCAGAACTAATGAATGCAAAAATATTAATCGACACAGGAACCTCAGTTTAAGTGTATCGCAAAACTTAGTAGAAATTTATTTTCAAGATTATAATTTTTATGAACCCTATTTAATCAAAACAATGCAGGGAGTTACGCAAAATGGTGATAAAATTTAAATCTCGAATTTACAAATTTTTAATGACCCAGATCTCCTGTACACTTTTACTATAATTGATTTTTCCGACAAATATGTAGGAATCATTGGAAGCGACATTTTAGAAATGTTAAAACTCAATTCAAATTATAAACACAAAAATCTAGAAACCTCATATGCAGCTACAGCATTTATATTAAACAATCCCGTAATAGAAACTCCAACATGGACAATACAGATAAGTCAGTTCAGTGCAATCAAGATCAGTTATATTAAACCATATGGAACTGATACGAGGTGTAGAAATGCCAGTTAAAAACTAATATGACCAACAAATGTATAAACCAATGAATATCCAATGAAACTAAGTGGACAACTAATGTTTGTGGCAGAAGTAAATTATCCTATTTTAGATATAATTTCAAATTTAACATTAAAAGAAATAAAGAAGATTCCGATGAAAACAATTAAAAATAAATGTAAAATTGATCATCTAAATTCAGAAGAGAAAGGTGTAATAAAGAATTTAATGTGTCAAGGATTGCACGGTTGATTGCTAGATATCGCCATTCGGCGATAAATAAACTTTTTTGGTGGAATATTATAATGTAGCGTTGCGGCAAATAAATGTATAATAATAATATACAATAATAATCACGAAATAATCGTCGAACATAACCCTATAACAAAAAATTAGAAATTAGAAGGCAGATTAACAAAATGTTGGACCAGAATATTAGAGAAAGTATGGTCATCCCCAGTATCTCTAGTACCAAAGAAACTGGATGCTACCGGAGAACAAAAATATGAACTAGTAGTTGATTGCAGACGTTTAAATGGTAAAACTATAAAAGATAAATACACATTACCAAATATTAATGAAATTCTCGATAAATTAGGATGATCATATTATTTTACTAGCTTAGATTTGGACTCTAGTCATCACCAAATTGAATTAAAAGAACAAGATTTAATGCCCTTTGGTGTATGTAATGCCCATCAACGCTTCCGAGAACGATGAATACAATATTGAGAGGACTAACCGACGAAATTTGTTATGTATATCTTGATGACGTAAGGAAAGATTAGGAGAAGTATTCAAGAGATTACAAGAAAATTGAGTAAAGTTTTCCTTAGATAAATGCGAATTTCACGAAAAGAATTAAAAAATTCGGGTTACTTAATTACATGTATAGAAAATATCCACTACCAAAAAAAAATAAAATTAAATCATTTACAGGCCTTTTAGGTTATCACAGAGAGTTTATAACAGATTATGCAAAAATATTAAAACCTATGACAAAATGTTTAGCTAAAGATCAGAAAGTTATAATTAATAACGAGTATAGAAAATGCTTTGAAAATGTAAAATATTGCGTTGTAATGATCCAATTTTAAAATGCCCGAATTTGTAGGAACCATTTATAATTACAACAGACGCAAGTAATTATTCAATTGGCGCAATATTAAATCAGGGCCAGATGGGAAATTATACGCTAACAGCTTATGTTTCACGAACTTTATGAAAAACAGAAATAAAATACTCAACTATTGAAAAAGAATTGTTTACGATTGTATATGCATGCAAAAAATTTAGACCTTATATTTACGGTACAAGATTTACAATAGTTTCCGATCACAAACCCTTGTTATGGACACGTGAGCTAATAGATAATAACTTAAAATTACAGGGATGGAAAGAATATTTACAAGAGTACGATTATGCAATTTTATATAAGATAGGTAAATTAAATTTAAACGCCTATGCATTAAGTAGAACTGAAATCAATGCAGTTGATCAGGAATACAAATTATTAACTCAAGTAATCAAGACTTAGAACATTCCGAAACAATGCCTATATCAGCAAAACCGATAGATGCGCAGTCTAGTCAATTTATCACCATAAATTACCAATGGCAGTTGACATAAAGTTAGAATTACAAAAGATTTATAGAGTAGATACCAATAAAAATAATACTTATAATTTTTTGAATTTTACGAGTTTATGGTATCCCAAATAAACAAATTACATATTTTGCAACGATGAAATGTGTAAATTAGTATGTAAAGTTTTCTTAGACAAATTTATAGAAGAAGGAATGAAAATAATCAGAGTAGATGTTATTAAAAATAAAGAAAAGCAATTAGAAATCATTCAAAATACTCATGATGTGAAAAGAAATCATAGATAAATTGTGAGACATGTGATTGTGAGACAATCGAGCAGAACAAGAAAATTACTCTAAATATGAAAGACATTTGAGCACCATTATACTTCGGAGTATCGACACATAATAAAATAATATATTAGCAAATACTCAACCCTATCTGGACTTATGGTGTGCAGCTCTGGGGTTGCATTTTAAAAGCAATTCAGATAATACATTGTAACACGTGGTATAAATATACATAGGGATATGGGGATGCACAGTGTTGCAGAGGAAATGTAGATACAAGCAATACAAAACGAAGAATGTGTTTCCGACCACATCAACGTATAGACCTCTTCAACTACTCGATAACAGCGGGTTAGCGAGAAGATAAAACGTGTGAAACCGTTCAAATTAGTGTAACTGCGTAAGATGTGTTCCAATCAAAGACAAAAACTAAGAAGAACCAATGTTATGAACGAAAATTATCTTGGCATAACATAGGTTATTTGTATCAACTTATTAAGAATGATTTGCTCGGTAGTCGTAAACCTAGTCGCAATACGGACTTGGTGTTAATTACAAAAAAAAATCTACTTCAACCTCTAAATTTAGTCCAACTTTCATAATGACATTGTGTAAATATTTATGATTTTATACTAATTAACAGCATTCATTATACTACTCCTGAAGATGAACGGGCACCCGTTCGACACAGAAAATATAGTCGAAAATAAATCATTACCTGGTAAATCAAGGATCCATATCTGAAGAATAAGAATGTTAACTGTTATTTATTGTTTATTATGCCATAATAACTGTTGTTTATTGTGCCAAAAAAGACTATATTTCTGCACATATGTAAACTTTCTATTTACGTTGATGTACACTAGCCGCCACTTGAAAGGAAACGACTATCAAAAACAAGTAGGCAAAGATTTAAATTTTGACACCAGTTGAAACTGGCTTTGAGATGTTTTAAATTTTTAGGTTAAGGAATATATTGTCATTTCGTTATCACTTTCACTTGCACTATTTCTATTGATTTTAAGAGATACTGAAATTTGAAGTAATAAACTTAGCAATGTAAAATATATTTTTAATTCAAGTACCACTTAAACATTAAGTAGAAATGATGCAATTCATCCTTACAAATAAATAGATAATAAAAATACAAATAAAAAGTAGCAAACATTTTAACAAACAATTATTTGACAACGTGTCTTAATATTTCGTCCACGTCCCATTATTGTCAATAATTTGCTGAAGTCTCCTGGGCATAGACGAAATTAATGTCTTAATAAAATTAATGTCCAAATTTTCCCACACCATTTCAATTTCCTCCCAAAGTTTGTCCTTATTCGCGGATCGAAAATTTCTCCGATATATCTCTTTTACCATATATCCCCAAACATTTTCAATAGGATTTAAATCTGCACTAGTTGGGGGCCGCGGTAACACGATAACATTGGTATCTTGAAGAAACTCTTTTACAATTCTAGATGTATGAATGGGACTGTTATCGTGTTGGAATGTAAAATCATTGTGCAATTGCGTTACAGATGTTAACATTACGTTTTCTAGTATATTTGCTTAATGCATTCCAGTTAAACGCTCATCGATCCGCCAACAAACTCCATGTCCCTGAAAACTCATCCAATTCCATACATTTACCGAATAACGGCCACATTGAGATAATGGGTGAACATAACGTTCCTGACAACGTGTATTGATTGGCCTATACACATGCACACGTCCATCGTAACAAGATTGGAAAATTTTTTCATCCGAAAATACAACATTTTCCCAAAATTCATCTCCTCTCCCGACGAAGTCGTTGGCAAATTGTAGGCAAATTGTAATGCTTTATGCCTAGGTGTCAGCGCACATTTAATTGCTGCAGTACAGTTTCTTAGTTCAAATGCCTGAATTCTTCGTAGTGCAGTTCTTACGCTACCAGGAAAATTGGTTTCTCGGTAAGCTGTTACTGCCCTTGCAACAGGATCTTCTCCCAAATAATCCTGTACTGCATTGTCCAGCATCCCATTTCCTTTTTAATTTAAATAAGCTCGATATAGCAACGTTTAAGTCGTCGGCTACTCTTTGCATCGACCATCCATTTCCAAGTAAAGTTAGTGCGCGCATTCTTTGAATGTCCGTCAGCCGCGGCATTGTAAGAATATACAGTGATAATTAATTAATACTATAATAATTATTCTGTGCTACCTTGAGGTCACTGAATTTGAAATCGGCCCCTTTGATAGCTAAAGTACGGTGACCACCTGGTAAAAGCGTCACCTCCTCAATCCTACCAAACCTAGCTCAGTTACAATAGCCAAATATGACCGTTTCCTTTCTTTCTCGAATCAGGAAACATTCTTCATTAAGTCATTTTATTCAAAATTGAACAAACAAGGCTTTTAAAAATTATGCCCCACCTTGATCGGTTATTGGTTACTAATTTATTAATTATTACTTATTTTTATTAAACAGTTTTCGGATATTCAATTCTTAAGTGGTGATAACAGCTAGTTTGATTACCATTAAAAATAGGAATCGGAATCACACCTGCTACAATGGAAATACCTATTTACAAATTTATACAAACAGAAAATTATGTCGAACGTGATAAAGAAGTAGTGCACCTATAAAAATTAAGAGATATAAGATATTAGAATATAAAATATTAGATATTTGCCGATTTTTTAAACAAAAATCCAAGCTAGTCATGAAAAGATTGTAACGTTTTGCTACAATTTCAATTTATTATTATCTTTGACATGATTTTGATAACATATGTGTTTTTTGAGAAAGCATCTTTGTGAGTAGAATGTGTCGTAAAAGTTTTGTACATGGGTGGTGCAGAACATTCGAAATGATTCGAAAATAGACTTCGTTTCCGAGATTTTTCGAAATTTAGTACAGCTGTTGAGTCCTAACTCAGCTCTCATCTTGTAAACGCGACGTTTATAAAGGTGACAATATATCTACGGATCTACGACGGACCGAACCTATTGCGACCCATCCGCGCAAATTTTTGTTGCTTTTTCAACCCCGAGAAGAATCAACTTCTTCTACTTTTTGAGTGGGGAGTATATTTTATTATAATTTAAAACAACGGGTCGATTCAAAAATTGCTAAGTGACAAATTTTCAATACATACCAGATAATGCGAACATATTACTTATGTATACCCCACAGATTTTAAAACTTCGGTCAATAAAATAGGGCCACAAATTTGCTAATGAGTTTTTTGTCTTCTTCACATCCACTTGTGTTTTCTTATTTAAAATACCTTACCTTATAATTGAATGCGATCATTTATTGGAAAAGTTTTAATATATTTAATAATTTAAATATTATAATACAATAAAGCTTTCAATATGAACACACTAGAATCAGCACATTTTATTTCCTGATCAATATTATTATTATTATGCAATTAACTCTAAAGCTAACAAAGCACAGAGATCTCGTAGTAAACTATCACAAACTTTTTTGAAATCCTAAATAAATGTTAAAATTTCGTTACCTAACTACCTTCAGAATTGTAACCCAGCGTTTTTTATTTTTGTACGAATTCAGTTTATTCTCAAACTTAATTTATTGAAACAGTACTATATAATTTATAGTAGTTATTTAGGCCGTATTATGACCGAACAGAATGAACACAACTAGTAAAATATGACCTCTAATTAATTAAGAAAATTCAACGGAAATGCAAACTCTTGAATAAACAAAAATCAAACAATAAGATTATAAATCAACTACAGTTTACTCTTGACAATCGATGGTTTGACCTCCGCGGGTTTTCCGAATGTGCGTTTACAAATTATCTGGTGTCTGGTTTTCGACTTTCGACATATGTGACAAAGGAGGACCGCATTGGACCAAATATTTTAGGAATCTGTATTTTTGTTTACATCAACATTGTCAACGTTAGAAATCGAAATTAAGGCATAGTTGTATCAAAAGATGATATTTAACCTAATATTATGGTGCACCTACTAGAAATCTACTTCCAAGAGGGGGTACATAATTAAAGTATAAATTTTAACAGTTGCAAGTGGATCAAACATGGCAAAAAAACCGTTATGTATTGATTTTAAATTTGAATTGTCTTGTATAAGTTTAGACAAAAACTTTTTAGAATGTCACGGCAGAGGGCTCTTAAATTATGAACGTTGAGAACAATACACAGAGTGCTGCGTTCATTTTATATTTTTATTAGAATATTTAATTTTATTACTCTTGTAGAATTTTATTAGTCACTATTAGAAATACTTAACTTTATCATTATCCCAAAAAATCCAATGTCAGGCAGAATATCTATTCCTTAAAAAGTACAATTGTGGTACTATCAAGTAGTAAATGCAGGATAGTTTGAATACATAATAAAACCCAAGATGAAATTTATTTCCTTCCTACGTTGTAGAATATTTTTTTGTTACGATTGTGTTTTTTTATCAACAAATTTCCAGTATGAGTTATAAAGTGTAATTTTTTTTATAGTCGTACTAAAGTCTGTCAAAATTTAAATAAAAAATTAGTGGTTACCATGTAAAAAAATCTATGATAGCGTTAAAATCTAAACATAAATGAAGAAAAGTATCTGACTGACTCGGGCATTTCTGTATAATAGTGTTTACTGAATTTTAATTACTCGCAAAGAAAATGTTATACCACTTAACATAGACGAGTTATATAAATGCATATTATAAATGTATATTCGTCATATTATACGAATATGTTATCGTTGTAATAAACTTAAAACAGGAGCAAAAAAAACTTTCAAAGTGTCATAAATTATATTATTATTGATTGAATTTTTCATCCTTTTTGTCTGCAGATTCATAACAATCGAGGCAGAAAATTATCAAGTATATGAGAAAAAGCATTACTTTCGGGCAAAATTTTTGATGATGAGGTTTTGATATATCTTGGCAAATTATTCCCCCATTTATATACATTTTAAGAGAATAATGTTTCCAATGCAGTTTACCAGACTTCAGTTCTTCTGTTCTTGTTAAGAGTTACGCCAGATCGACTTCTCTAAATTTTTTTTACAGAAAAAACATTTTTAAATTTTACATAAAAAAAGAGAAAGTCATGTGCGTATTCAACATCAAATATTTTCATTTTTATTCCGCAATTTTGTAAATATTCAGTTTTTACTCTGGATTTCTCAATAACGACCCTAATCTTACCGATTATGGTTAATTATTATAAATATCCTGCTGCGGTAAAGTGGCATAATTGTAAGTGACATAATAAACTTGAAAGGATTAAAATTCCCCGTTGTTGTTGGAGTAATGCAACGTAATTGTAACTTAATTTTAACTTAACTTAGTTTTAACTTAACTTAATTGTCAAGATCAAGAGATCAAAATTTAATCGTAATAGGTTTTTTAATGCAATTGTAAATTATGTATTGTAGGTACATCAGATTAAAAACAAATTTTAATTTTTCAAATCATTTAAAAAAAAATAAAAAACAAAAAATCAATGTTCCTGATATTTTGCGCAGATTATTTTTAACTTATTTTAATCTGATTTAGGCTTGGATACCTTCAAAACTGGAAGCTACTCTAAACAATCAATGTAATCCCAATGTAACTTCCCATGCGCGATTTTGTGTTTAGTTATTTGCAGGTTTTGCACATTTTCGGAGATTCCGAAAACTTAAGCCTCGCGAAGGATCGACAGTGTGTTTTTATAGGTAAATCAAGAAATTGAACAGACACTTTTAAAAATACAAAATATTAACAATGTAATTTCAGTGGCAAATGTAATTACAAAGTATTGCACATATAATTAAGTCAAACTTTTAAACTATAATTAAGTCAAAATTCTAAACGCTACAAAATTTAACTAGTCAGTTATGATTGCATGTAAACGTAAAATATAGTTTGTCGATTCAATAAAAAATTAAGTTCTATTTTATAACAACTTCTTCGCCAATTTAGTAGAGCATCATCATAGATTGCAATTGCTAGTTTTAATTAAGAAAGACTATGTGGTGTTTGATATAAATCTTAGCTAAATTAGCTTAGATCTTCTTGGCTTTCCGGTGGTCGCCGCGTCGGTGAAGAAACTCTCCGTTGACGTTTCATCAGTTAGTTCTGAAGATGCCGTCTGCAACGAACGGCGAAACGTCAACGGAGTGTTTCTTCACCGACGCGGCGACCATCGGACAGCCAAGAAGATGTAACACCGGCCGCGAAAGCCTACAACAC
>JAWQRJ010001251.1:0-16487 GCA_033557515.1 Diorygopyx duplodentatus
ATCTTGCTCCTTTGCGATTTGCAGTACCGCATTCGTAATCCTATCTTGCAATTCCTCTTCAGTATGTATTTCTTCTGCATAAACTAATTGCCTTACATGGCCCCAAAAGTAAAAATCCAGTGGATTTAGATCTGGCGACCTAGCAGGCCACTGAACTGGACCACGTCTACCCATCCACCTACCATTTAAATGGCTGTCTAGCCATTCTACAACACCTCTTGCAGCTTACGGCGGTGCACCATCGTGTTGATACCACATCGTGTTGCATAATGCTAGGGGAACATCATCCAATAACTCAAACAAATTATTACTCAACAATTTTAAGTAACTTACACCATTTAGACGATTTTGAGAAACTTGCAGACGACTTGCAATTCTTCTGGTACTTATACCTGGTACGTCAAGTACTGCATCTGTTACTTCTACCTCTCTTGCAGCGTTGTACCTTAAATTTACACCGCCAGTATGACGATTACCAATTCCACATTTTCGCAGTCTTTGATATGCATCGGAAAATACACGACGGTTGACGTCTATTCGGGAATCTTCTTTCGTATTCCCGACAACTTTCTAAAGCATTACCGTTGCAAAAGCCGTAAACAAAAATAATATCTGCATATTCTTCATGACTGAACTGCATAATTGATAAAATTTGTATTATTTTTCTAACAGTCACAAACAACAATCAAATAATCTGACAATTGTCATAACTAGAAAGCAACTGTGTTTTATCAAGCGATTTCCATGGCTTGCTATTACTTTTAGGACAACCAACGTTAAATATGAAAACTTCTTGCCTTCCCGATCGGAAAAACATTTATTTGTATTTTATGCTTAAAACTTAATAATAAACATGGATTTTCATTTTTTCGCCTCGTGGTATAAATCACCCTGTATATGCAAATACTTCTAGAAGAAAGTCGAACTGGAACCATGCAATATTTAGTTGAAGCTTTTTTGCCTAAAATGATTAGAAAAGGTCGAAGTGTTGATCACACACAGACATCCACACGGACAGACGTATAGACTAATGACTCAAAATGGTACCATTAGTCTTAGAATAGCACAATTTGCCAAAATATATCAAAATGTTGGACCGAATGCATTACTTTCTCTTTATGAGACAAAGTAAAAGATGAATTTGATGATGAAATCGAATGTGTTGAATTATTAATAATTATTGGTTTTGGTGATCGTAGAAGAACGCTTGTAGAACTCTTGTAGAAGCTTGTCATGTATTTAATGATACTCATTCAAATAGACGTCCAATTATTAGGTCTACAGTATCACGAACAGGTCAACGATTTAAGGAAATAAGAAGTATAAAAAATTGCCCAGTTGCAGGAAGGCCGAAAATGGGCACAAAACAAATTACTTCATTAAACGTTTTACTGGATGTGACCGATATAGCACAAACATCACTGCCAGACCACTTGCTGCGGATTATCACGCTTCAGACGGACGATTTTGATCGTATGGTGCAATTTGCAAAAGTTACGATGCAAAAAGTTTAATCTGATGCAAATTTTATCAAAAATATTGTTTTTTCGGATGAAGCGATATTGGTGCTAAACGGTTCTGTAGACAGGCAAAATTGCAGATATTGGCATAGAAACAATCCACATGTAAATTTAGACGTTCACACGCAGTATCCGCAATAGGGTCAGGTTTGGTGCGAAATAGTAGATGGAAACATCATTGGCTCATATTTTGTATATGGAACATTACAAAATAAAAAAAGCGGTTACAAAATCAAATTGTACCAGCAATAAAAATGATTAAGCAGAATCCAACAAACACACCGTGTATCCAGACATCTGGTTCCAACAAAATGGTGTCGCAGCACACTTTGGTATGCAAGTTTTAAAGTATTTGAACGGAACTTTTCCTGAACAATGGATTGGTCGAACAGGGCATATTCAATGGTCTCCTCGATGTTCAGACATGAGACTAACGGATTTATTTTTCTGGGGATATTTAAAAAGTTGCAAATTGTGTATGCAAGCAAACCATCACCACTACAGGTGACTTAGAAGCTAAAATTAGGAATGTGACAGTCAACATTTCTGCATAGCATACTGTTTTTCTAAAACAAGTCTAAAACGTCTTTCAAATGATACTAATATCAACATATCTTGCCATTTAAAAAAATACAAGACGGCGGTGTATCACAAAACTCGAAGCAATAAAAAAATTAAATTTCTGTTAAAAGATGGGTTAAATTGTTTAGAAAAACAATTTAACAGCACCAATTATTTAGAATCATTTTCCTTAACTTTAGAACTCGCAAAATGGAAATTCTTTAGCTACAGACAACCTCTTTCCTGAGTTAAAGTAAAGTGTCCCCTTTCTTTTTTGAAACGCCATTATCTAAAACAGATTGAAGATAAAAGTAGACTGTTTCGTATCAAAATATAGGAAATTAAATGCTCTGTCGACACTCACCATAAATTATCGGGTGTTCAATTTAAAAAAAACATTTTGGGCATCTGTATAAAAATGTCTTAATTTTTTGCAAAAAATCAGCCAGTGATGGCGCAAATATTGATGTTTAAAAACAGTTAATATTGACGAAAAAAATATTTAAATAATCATAACTTGGTAACGATCCATTTGGGGGGAGAAACAAAATATGATTGATGATATACTTTAATTGTATACTATTAGTTTTTTTTCAAATATACAATTTTCCAATTCCATTATGAAAAAAGGAATGTTTTTGTATTAAGTAGATAGCCCGAATGTGGTAATTCTGAAATAGGATGCCACTGATTTATAAGTATAATTTATAATATCAAATGCCCATAAATAAGGCAGTGTTCTTATTGTTGGTAAGAATATATCCGAATTCTATCTTCTTATTCTCGTAAATGAGGAAAAGAAGGCAGAAGGAAGTGCGACTCTATTCTTCGGAAGTTACATAGCTAAAAAATAAACAACACATTTTTTGCTTTGGCTAATCTGAAAGATAAACATTTTGGGTATATTGTAATAAATTATCGAAATAAGTTTGAAGAAATCTCACAGATCTACTAGGGATGATCAAAAAGTAAGGTTACAAAATCTGCAGTGAAACATAGCGGTTTTGTAACCTTATTTATTGATCATCTCGTAATAAAAAAACAAAATTATCAAACAATGAATGCAGATTCGTGTAATTTCTTACTGATGTTTGAAGTATTATTAAGATCTTAAAAAATAGCAAAAAAGAATAGTTCATCAACAGCATACATCTAATGCTGATAACCCCATTCAAAATTGATAGGAAAGGACATGCAGGAGGCCGAAACGTACTTTGTTTAATGGTATTGAAGCTCGTCAAAGTATTGTTGTGACATTTCACTCACAGCAGGCGTCCTAAAGTCCTCAAGTAAATTAACAATGTAATAGATCTCATCAATGAATAAATTGGTTTACGCTGGCACTTTTCGCACGTTGTAAACGCACTAGGTCATTCCGTTTTTGACACAAATAGGCGTTACTCAACCAGTGCAATTATCTACAATTTAGTAATGTCTTTAATTGAACATTCGCGCGCAAAATTACACGTGATGCGTCCCTTCCTTATTAGCGCCTTAAGAGTATAATCTTGACGTCCACGGTGTGAGTCAACCTGTACCATGCGCCGCGCAATCATTTCGTATGTGAGCCATGTACTGCTCCATGACAAGAAACGGACAATTGCTGGAGGAAGCTGACTCGTGTATTTTTTCCTGTTGAACATTCAGCGACGGCGACACGGCTTTAATAAAATAATTCGACACTCAATATACAGCTAACGTCTGAGGTTTACGCTAATGAAGTTCTTTTACTGGCGAAATAACTTTATATACATATCGACAATAAACACTGCGTTTCCGCTTCTTTTAAAATTCTTACTGTGTCCCCACATTTTTGTAAACAACAAATATTTGATTGCTTTTACCTAGCCAAGTTCCCACTTGATAACAATTCGTAATTTAAATTTTTTAATGACATTAATAATGAGGTCCATATTCCCTTGCATTTATACAATATTTTTTTTTAGATTTAATCTGCAATAACAAAACCGTAATTTTGAATTTTTTTATTTCTGAACGAAAATTCATTCGTGTTTTGAATATTTTGTTTCACTTCTGACTCAAATAAGTAAGTTTCCTTTTTGGCGGTTTCCGTTTTGATGACGATCAGTATTGAAGGAAGCCAACTTTCTTTTTCTATTTATTATTGCAGAAACGCTATGTAGATTCACATTTAAAAAACATCTGGTATAAAAAAGACATTAGCTGATAATTTGTTGATTAATGGCGCCGAGATATATACTCACGTCTTTTGCAGTGTTACTAAACGAGTGGTTGCCCTTACCTGCAACAAAAATAATATTACTAGATTATAAAAATAACAACGCACACAATTATGGCAACATAAAAACAAATAAAATCTTGAAGAAAAACCAGTGAAAAGAAATTAAGGTTTAATATTTTGAAACGTACAGTTAATAAATTAATCTGGGGTCCGGTGATAGAGAAAGGGAATGAATAATTTAGAAATAGTAGCATTAAAGCTTACAAGTCCTTAGAAAATACTGACGATAGATCCTCCTAGCGATGTATATTATTCATATCATCTATATTATGAATATGCATATTAGAAACTTCAATAGCTTAAAATAATTCAATAGTCACGAGCATGTGGTATATTTTCACTCTGATTTGCATTATACAAAAAATGCAGGACTTTTTCAATATTCCAAGAAAGGAAGGACAGTAATGATTTTTACTAATCAGTATGTTTAGAAATTAAATTCAGATTTTTAACACTTTTATTCGTCGATCGGTTTCGGTATCATAGTGCCATCATCATGGACAAACATAGACTTTTGATTACAAAAGTATCATTATAAACTATAATTAAAATCAGGTGTTAAATTATTGTAACATTAGGTGAAGTGTAACATTAAGTAGTAATTATGTGGGGCAACTATTAAAGTGATATATAAAAAAAATGAGGTGTGATTATTATCCCATTTAATACTTTTAATGACACAACAATTAAAAAATCAACTTTCATTTCTTATATACACAGACTAAAAAATACTCCTCTCACTTTTAATAGCATGAAAAAAGAGTTAAACATTATACAACAAATTGCTACTAACAATGGTTACGATATTCACTATTTTAATAATATATTTCAAAAATGCAATGTTAGACATAATAACCATACAACACTACTACATATAGTAGATAAATCTAAACCAATCTATAGAGCCAACACTTACCAATGCAAAATCAGTAACAAAATTAAAAACATTGCTAATAAATTCAACATTTCACTTGCCCTTAAAACGAACCATAATCTAAAAAACATATTTAACAATAGTAAAGCACATACCAAATTACTAGAAAAAAATGGTGTATACACCGTTACATGTGAAACTTGCAATACTACATACATACGAGAGACCGGCAGAAAAATCGAAATTAGAGTCAAACAACACCTCACAAGCATTAATTCAACACATAAATTTTAACAATCATAAATTCACATTTGATAACACCAAAATCATTCATCTAACTGAATAAAGGCTAATTAATGAAATTATTCGAAAGCTATGAAATAGATTCATTTAAAAAAACCACAAACCTTAATGATTACTACTTAATGATCAATTGGTAATGGTAAATATATTCCATATATTTACCATTCCCTCAGACACCCTTTTAATAAGAAAAAAAATATTTATAAAATTTTTCTACTTTACATTAAATTTAATACTATTTCATTTTATTTGCGAACTTATTATTAATTAATCAAACTCTCCCAATTATTCTAAACATATAATTTTCTTTATTTTTTTACTCAATTTCGCCCTTTTTCCTTTTGTTTACATTTACATTTTTAATAATTAATAATTGAAGTTTCTCATGAACTCTATAATTTAATATTTTATAACTCGCTAGTTTTTTATATTATAAACATTAACTTTCTAAACTTACGTAATATAATTCTTCAATTTAATAATTGATATAAGTTTTTTCTATAAATATGCAAAATCATATAAGTATTATAATCGTAATTCTTACAATATAACGATGTAAGTTTTAAACTCTAATTTTAAATTCAAAATCCAAATTATTCGCGCGCACTTTCTTATAAAACATGTCCTACCGATTAACCGTTTAATACTGCAAACCTAGCCGCCAGCAAGGCAAGCATGTCTTTTAGAATTAATCTAATTTTTATTTTAAGTATCTTCAAATGAGTTATCATCTAATTAATCTTCTTCGATGTATAATACAACCAATCAGGATTAATATTCCAACGTTAGCATAGTTCGTAGAGGTGTGGAACGTAAGTTACACTTCACCTAATGTTACAATAATTTAATACGTGATTTTAATTATAGTTTATAATGATACTTTTGTAATCAAAAGTCCATGTTTGTCCATAAAGATGGTACTATGATACCGAAACCGGTCGACGAATAAAAATGTTAAAAATCTAAATTTAATTTCTAAACATACTGATTAGTAAAAATCATTACCTTCCTTCCTTTCTTGGAATTCTTAATTAAATCAGTAATACAGACTGTTCTAAATCATTATAAGTAAGAAGCCTATTTTGATTGTTTCCAATACTGAAGAAAACCCGTAGCACAATGCAATGTCAAGAAGGCACAAGCTTGGTATCAAAGGTATCTACATGTACAAAATTTATACAAGTACATGTGTTTAAATATGATTTTGAATTAAAGCTAACACATTTTGAATTATGGATATTATTACGTGCGATGTGGGGTATCTTTATATCGTGATGTACAAAACTGACACAAGTAAGTGCTTTTATGATTTTGAATTAATGCGAACAATTTTCAATTATGTCCATCCTTTTTAACGTAAAAGTTCCACATTTTAAGATTAAATTTAAGCTAAATTCTAAATTATAGCGTGCCTTTTTTGCAGGTATTTATATAAACGTTAAACGTAAACTAATAAAAGGACAATTTAAAAGGTAGGAATTCGCCCTTGTGTGCTTTTAAAGCACATACTTAGAATATTAACCGTCGTCAGTGATGCAAATACAATATAATAAAAGTGCAGATGCTCAATATATTTCGAGAAGGAAATTGCAGGTAAAATAATGTTTGACTATATCTTTGCTAATATGTATAGAAATTATTTTCGTTCGATCACTTATTAAAAATTGAATTATACACAATAATTAACAAAAAACACAATAATAAGTTGTCGGATAAGAAAATAGCCCGCAAAGCTCGATCCGTCGGGTATTGATTTTATACTAGTACCTGGAAGACCGAGCTCGTTCGGGGGGTAAAAACGCAAAGAAAACATTGTTTTTCACTCCTAACAGAGCTTGCGCGCGTAGCGCCATCGTGTGGTGAAATGTAAAACTAACAGACCGAGCTAGTTCCGTTCGACCAGCACCCTATAGATGGCCCCCTACATCCGCGAAATAATCTTTTTTAAAGACTGTTTCGCTACACGCCGATAGATCCCGCCAGCAGTATGGATGTTTTCCACGAGTTTTCCTCATAATTTTGTTTATTTATGATAAGAAATAATTTGAGTGAAAGTTGAAACCTACCTCAATGGATTCCTTGTACCTTAATCTTTATATCCTGCAAATATCACCAACCTTGTGTGACGTTTAAAAAACCGTCCTATGGACAAATAAATACATATGCTTTTTTGCTCGTTTAATAGTGTAGGAAATATTATTAAGGAAATATTTTGGCAACTAAAAACTATTTCATATCTACTTATAATTAGGTGTTAATTTTTATTTATACCTGATTCAATCTTGAGAAATAACATAAAAAAAATAATTTTACCTAATTCCTGGTAGCTTTAGATTGTAGCGCAGAATAACACAAATAGTGAGATAGGGAAAACTCTAAATCAAAAATTAAATTACTAAATAAAGAATTGATTCTAAAATATTATATATAGAGAACGTACAAGCTAACCCTTAAAAGCTAAATTTAAATTTACTATTTTTAAGAATTAGTTTCAATTGAAACCAACGCATTTTCAATACTATATATATACTACAATGATACGAATATAAAATGGAAAAACAGGTCATATATCTTTTCGTGTTGTTTCCCATTAAAAAGCCTTCGTCAATTTCATCACGCCTTTTCTTAAAAAAACACGTTAATAAAAGTTCTGTTGTAGGGAATCGGTGGAAGAATATTCATAACAATAAGGATCAGTAACTGGAGTAGAAAGTTATAAAACTTCACATATACAACGTATAACAACGTATACAAAAAGGCCAAATAAATACATAACTCTAAAATATACATAGTACTTGGGAAACTCAGCAAACGTCAGTCCACAATAATAATAAACAGCCACTTTTTATTAGTCACATCAGAAAAGTACATAAGATATATTCGACAAAATAGAAATAAAGTCGATCGCTTCATTGTTAATTATTTTAGAAGAAAAGAATGGATATGTTTCTCGCCTGGCACGCGAGACTGCGAGGTGAATCAACTGATGTGGCACACTCATACGATTTTCTCTTACCTAACCCCCGATCTATTTTAGGAAAATAATTTCTAGCACCGTTTAGACTTTGGACATATGTATGTTTAATAAAATCGACTATAAATTCCATAAAAACGCCAAAAACTTGACTGCAAGCTAAAAAAACTACCTGCATGAGCGAAATTATATTTTAATGTTTTATTTTTCTCCCGAAAACGGCATGTTTGAAATAACGCAGTGTATAGTTATTATGCAATTTAAAAGTGGTTTTAAAAACCATATTACCTACCGTATGTTTATGAACGTACCATTGATCAATTGTGTAAACAGGAATTAGTGAAATATTGTTCAGTGTAAACGATGTTTTGTCACCTTGTTGACAGTAATCTAACCAAAGTTTTTTTGCTGCCAAGAAAGAAGAGTAAATTTAAATACAATTGGACGTGGCTAGAGGTGGAAGTGCACAACCCAACTTTGTAGATTGCAAATATAGAGACTTTTTTGCAGCAGCGAGAAGGAAGAGGTCTTCCAAAAGATGGACGTGGACGGGGGACCCGTGGGTGAACCTATGCCCGGACCATTAATCGACCAATCCATAAGGTAAGAAATGGTCCGTCTGATGCAAATTAGCTTACACCACGGCAGTTTATGTTGACAATCATTTAAATAAATAAATTTTGAATAAATACTTTAAATTCAAAAATTTATAGAAACCAATACGTAAAAAAATCTAAATTAATTCTAATTCAACTAATTAATTTTACAGTTAATATTTCTCTTGTATTTTTTCCATTAGGAATATACTCCTTTGCCCTAGGGGGGGCAACATATACTAATTGGAACCACCTTTATACCATCTCGCTGTTCAGACTACTGGAAAAGAAGGGAAGTATGGATTGCTATTTGTTATCAACGAGCAATAAGGTGAAAGGGAAGAGCTTTTGGCATAGAAATAATAACTTGGAGCACCCTATACCATCCCACTATTTAGACTACTGGAGGATAAAGCGAAGGAGTGAATCGTACATCAATAAACTGTGAATAAGGTTATAAAACTGCTAAATGTAAACATTGTACAGTTATCCTCAGTATCGAAAAAGTAAGGGAATGAATTTGAATGATCCTGTATAGTATATATTTTTTAAATAATTGTTGCCGATTACAATCCCACTGATATTTTCCTTCCATTTTTTTTAATATTTGGCATTTCTGTTTTCTTTCTAGGTATGGATATACTAGAATCATCACTTTGGTCACCACGGAGGTTCACCTAGATTAGAATAGAATATCCTAATAATAGGATAGAATCTCCCATCACATCTTCATGAGAGAAAAGTGACTGCGACGACGACAACTAAACAGCTCAATACAATTTGGGGTCCCAGCCGTATACCTATCTCCATGAAAGGATCTACTAGACGCTGATTTATCTTAGTGAATTAGATTATTCTAAGGGTAATGATACAGTTTTTGGAAGTTGGTCCATTCATCTTTCTGCCTGTCTCTTCGTCTGTCTGTGAATCTGTGATTAACACTTTTCCTATTTCTAATCATTTTAGGGAAAGCGGTTTCAAATAAAATGTTTATTGTATCTGTTCTATTTTCTCCTAGAAGTATTTCCATATATTCTCCTAGACGCTATGCAACTTCAGAACACCTTGTTTAATTGCTTGTCGAATTTATGGTCGATTTTATTAACCATTTAGCTAAAGTCGCACCATTTAGGAAGTATTGAACATTTTTTACAAAAAGGTCAGGGGGATTAGGTGAGAAAAAGTCGTGTGAGTGTTTCACACCAGCTATTTGATCTTTAAATGTCCAATAACTCCTTGAAGGTTGCGACTTTGGCCAAATATATGTTTAATAAAATAGACCATAAATTCCATAAGGAAGCCAAAAATGTAATAGTATACAGGGTGTTCTATTTAAAAATCTGAAGTTGACGCATAGCGTCGTGAAGAAATGGGACTCTCTGCACATATGAAAATACTTCTAGAAGAGAAAGAAACCATGCAACTTTTATTTGAAGCTTTTTTCCTAAAATGATTAGAAATGGTAGATGTATGGATCACAGATTCACGGACGGACAGACCAATTGCGAAATTTTGGACCGAATGCACTACTTTCTCTTTATATGAGAGAAAGTAAAAATGACAACTTCACGCCTCGCGCACTGTTTTGATTGAATTTTTAATTGCTGTATGGGTCCAATTTACCTTGAAACGTGAGATTTTTCATAAATGTTTTTCTTTACTTTTTAAATTTATTGAGGTGTTCTTGAAGGGTTTACTTATGAATGTTGAAACCAAATACACACACTCTCAGCCACATTTTTATAGGCTGTACTAGTATACTATAAGCAATAGAGATTCCAAATTTAATATTCCACTATATTTTTACTTCTTCTTTATAAAATTAGTCACACTTAAGAAGGGCAATTTTGTTAACTGAGGTTCTTTTGTGAGAAGTTGTTCACAAGGTTTTTAAGTAAATAGTTTTCATCCTTCAAAACTAAAAAATAAGTCTTTCGGAACCACCGGAACCCTGAATATTTACTAATAAAACATTAAATTCAACTTCGTATTCTGCGGTACGGTAAGGATACAGATATAAATTAGCAATAAGGAATTAAGTTATATTAAGCAACACTATTGTATGAGAAAGCAGTGAAATTTGAGTATATTATGCGCTTGAAAAAATACATAAGCTTTTGTGAATTATCTTGACCTAGTAAACAAATCCTTTTTTCCGAAAGCAGTGAAGTATCCACAAACTTCAGCCTTTACGAAACGCATTAGCAAAATCGTTCTCTAGCTCGCGTGATATGATTTGATTTCAAACCGTTACGATGTAACGTTTTGTCTAAAGTCATCTGCTTCTATACGCGTACTTAAACCATATTTTACAAGTTCAACCGGTCGATCCCCAATCGCACACACTTGTGTTCCCGAGTTACCTAAAATTTCGAACAGGGCAAATCGCAAGTGGTGCTCACGGCGAGACGAAACGGCAGCTGCGACCACAGTACAACATCCGCCCGCTGCGTACGGCATACCGTCGTCTCCCTAAATACCTTCATTCTTCGCTAGTCTGCACCGCAACCCCCGATCGTCATTACGAAGCTCGACGAGCGAAACCAGAGCAAACCACTGGGCGCCGTGCCGGGAGCATTTGTGAACCAGCAACAACCATCCAACCTTATCACCGGCCAATCTTTCCCTCTGTCCGCGTTTCTACAGTCAAGTGTATATGTCGCGCCTCCGCCGTTACAAACGGCGTAACGTTGTCACCATAAAAAGTGTGACAAGAGAGCGGTAACGACTAAAGGGCAAACGGCATGCACATTAAAAATTCGTTACCTACGAAGAAGAAGGTGGGAGTTATAGGGAAATTAATCATAATACACTTTTGTTACGTTAACCTGGTTACGTCGCGTTGGGGCGAGTTAAAAGGCACTGCATTGACAGCTAAAATTGTTGTGGAATTAAGGGTAATTGTGGGTGGATGAAAGGTGGGCTGTGGGTGAATGTTTTTCAATACGCCATCTATTGCTAGGTTAAGTGACAATAAAGTTTAAAGAAAAAACGAAAAGTTGATTAAAAGTGTTTCCTTTAACAATCGAATTTGTTTCGAAGCAGTATGACATCTGCAAACATGTACTCAGTAATCATTGTCTCAATATATGGAATAGAAGCGCAAACAACACACCAATAGACATTTGGATAATCGCATAATTAAGACTTTATCTCAACTACGTAAACTATAGTACATTGATGGTTTAGGACCGTATAAATAACACTAAATCTTTTAAAGGGTAATATTTCTTATATACTGTAAGAATCTTGTAAATTGAAAATTGAGATTCTCTTTAAAAAAACACTGTTTTGCGAATATAGGGAGCCATGAATGTAGGGAGCTGGTCGAACGGAACTAGCTTCGTCTGTTATTTTACATTTCACCACACGATGACACTACCCGGGCAAACTCTGTTAGGGGTGGAAAACAATGTTTTCCTTGCGTTTTTACACCCCGAGCGAGCTCGTATATATAGGGTTATTCACGATTGACGACACGGAGTATTACGGCTACAGTTTTTGCTAGAAATTTTTTTTTACAGATAGTTAGAATCCTATGGGCGGTACGTTTTAAAATTATTTTCGTAATGA
The DNA here is from genome assembly GCA_033557515.1 of Diorygopyx duplodentatus. Taxonomy (NCBI): domain Eukaryota; kingdom Metazoa; phylum Arthropoda; class Insecta; order Coleoptera; family Scarabaeidae; genus Diorygopyx; species Diorygopyx duplodentatus. Next base: position 12,665 of record JAWQRJ010001251.1, read on the forward strand.
GTTCCAATAACATAAAACGTATCAAAGTTGTAGTTTTTTAAATGGAATGCGCATCTCATTAAGGTTTACCTCACCTAAACCTAACGGTTTTTTAAATATTTGGAATTTTGTGGAAATGTAATTATGTTAATAATTCACCCTGATGTGTACTAATTGATTACATTGCTTGTCAAACTGGCCAAAAAAATCCTAAAGTATATAGGTGTCCAAAAATTAAGTCTAAATAATGACGAGTTTTAAACGGTAACTTGTTTAATTTAAATGAAACGCTCAGTATTTTATGATAAGAATAGATGTCAGATTTAATTGTCTATCAAATACTATTATGCTTCCCTATGCCTAACTCTCCATGTTTTCATTTAAAACGCACATTTTCAGAATGCACACTGAAAACAAATACTACTATAATAGTTATCAAGTCACCTATAGTATTTTAACAAGGCGCTCTATTATTTATCAGTCATTTTCAGTGTTAGATTTTGGTTTTTGTTCTTTTCATTCAAAATAAATGTTTATCCAAAAGAAGAACGGATCGATATGGTGCTTATTCTTGGAGAATGTCTGCAAAACTGCTTACTGTCATCGCGGATTTATGATCAAGATTTCGTAACCGAAATCACCTAAATAAAGCCGTTTTCGAAAGATTGTTGGCTCGATTTAGACAAAGTGGAAATGTTCAGCACGCAAAGTACACGAAAAGGAAACGTGTGACAGGAAACGAGGAAAATGAATTTGTGGTGATTACCTCTGTAATCGAAAAACATTAGCCAACCAAGCAAGCTTCTCAAGAATTCTTCGAAAACATAATTGCCAGCCGTATAAAATCCAGCTTAGCTGGGAACTTTCTCAAAACCATTTTGCGAAACGAGTTGAATTTTGTATGTGGATGTTAGACAAAGTTACAGAAAATGAAAACTTTTTTAATTTTCTTCTGTTTAGTGATGAATGCATATTTCACAACAATGGATCCGTTAACAAACATAATTTTCATTACTATTCTGATTCCAATCCGCATGAATTTAGAATAATTAATAATCAACACAGATGGATAGTGAATGTATGGGGTGGAATAATGGGAGAATATGTAATTGGTCCTTAGAGGACACTCCCTTAGAGATAAGGAGATCGATGTGGCTGCAATTGGATGGAGCTCCTCTACACTTCCATCGTGGGGTCCGAACACTTTTAAATGTGTATTTTGAAAATCGATGGATTGAAAGAAGTGGATACAAAAATTGGCCACCAAGATCACCTGACTAACTCCTCCGGATTTCTTTTTATGGGGATACGTAATAGGATTCGTTTATGACACTCCAACAACATCAGATAATACGAAGGAGCGCATTAGAGAAGCCTTCCAGAGCATAAACGCAGAAGTGCTAACAAATGTTACTGAGAGTTTTAAAAAGAGGATACGGTTGTGTTTAGAGCCGGATGGTCGTCATTTTGAACATTTATTATAATGTATTTCCACCATTTACTATTATTTTATTCACAGTTTAAACTAGTATCTACGTAATATTTAAAATATTATTAATAACCTGGAGATTGTAACAAGCAATTCTGACAATTCTGACCAAATTGCTATAGGTGACCTGATAAATATTAAATTTGTTAAAATCAGTTTGTATTCTGAATGTGTGCGTTTACCATCAAAACGTGAAGAGTTAGGCATAGGGAAGCATAATAGCATTAGATAGACAACTAAATTTTACATCTATTCTTCTCTAATTTTTTCGCCAGTTTATCAAGAAATGTAATTAATTAGTATACGTTAGGGTGTAAAAACTTGATGTAAAGACGGATAAAAAATGTTCTGTTTTAAAATTATATGTTACTTAACGGTGGCTATTTGGTTATTTAACACTTATGGCCAAATATATGTTAACAAATTTAAAAAGGCGATAACATACAGGGTGTTCCATTTAAAAAACTTAAGTTGCATAGCGTCTAGAAGAAATGACGACACCCTGTATATATGAAAACAATGTTATGTTATGGGTGAGATAAAGTAGCGTAGCTTTTATTTGAAACATTTTTTGCTGAAATAAACTCTAAGAGGGCTACGACTATGACTTGCATAATTAATCGCTATGTTAAACAAATGTCACTTTTTGTAAAAAATGTCCAATAACTCCTAAACGGTGCGACTTTAGCCAAATATATGTTTAATAAAATCGGCCATAAGTCCGACAAGGAGTGCAGAGTTTGCAAGGAGTATGCAGAGTGTTCCACTTTAAAAACGACGTTGCCGAGCGTCTACAAGAAATGAGACATCCTGTATGTACGAAAATACTTCTAGAACTAGAAAATAGAACTGAAACCATGCAACTTTGATTTGAAACGTTTTTACCTAATAAAATGATTGAAATAGGAGAAGTGTTGACCCCAGATGGACGTACAGACAGACGGACAGACCAATGTCCAAAAAAAGGTAGCATTTGTCTTAGAATACCATAATACGCCAAGATATATCACAATCTCATCATCAAAATTTTGGACCGAATGCATAGTTTCTCTTTATGAAAGAAAGTAAAAATTGAAGATAAAGTAGTACAAAGAAGAATAAGTTGTAAAACATAGTAACAACATATGAATGTAATACCTGAATGAGGGCACTGGCTATGATTGCATTGAGCGTATGATTGCATTGAGCGTATGATTGCATTGAGCGTATGATTGCATAAGTGTTGCAGTTTGATTCAATTTGATGTCTTTAGTTCTAATTTTGTCCCCGTATGTTAATCTTGGCGCACGCTATTTACTGGCTCTAAATAATGTCAACTGGTGTGGCTTACTCACACGACTTTCCCTCAGCTAGCCTCCCCGGCCTTCTCTCCGGCGACTTTGGGCATATATATTTTAATACAAAAACGATGAAAAAATCGACCGGGAATTCAAAAATACATTAATATACCCTATTTCATTTAAAAAAACACAACGCATTATATTTAACCAGCACAACAAATTGAAGATAAGAAAAGGCAAGGAAAAGGCGGAACCGTAAAATATAAATGAACATAACTCTGAATCGGAACGATCGCTCTTATATTAACATAATTTGCCCAAAGTCGCACCATTTAGAGGTCGGGGTTAGCTGAAAGAAAGTCATGTGGGTGAGCCACACCAGTTGATTTGCACATGAAAGACATTTGTCTCCCCTGCCAGAGCCTTTAGAAGTTTTATCTTGTGAACCATCTTTTCCGAAGAATGTGCCAAGTGGCTCCTTTTGATATGCACTAGACAGTAATTTTGATGTTGCGGCATCGGTTGTGGTTTTGATGCCGCTGCCTTCGAAACCCATTACCAACGGTTTAAATTCATCAGTTCATCCGGCCAACCAATTCAATAGTTGCTACAACCAATTCATGGGCATCTAGTCCCTTCAATTTATTTGCCGCACCTCTTTCTATTCCTCTTTACTCTTTTTATAATTTATTCATCCAAATGAGTAACCTAAAAATTTTTGTTTGCAATCTAAGAAGAAACCATTTTTTGAAGATTTCATCCAAAAATGCTTGTAGAAGTGCAAAATGTATCAGTTTCAACGTTAACATTCCAAAAACTAAAGGCTTTAAGTATATAATATTTCCACGAATGAAATATTATTTAGGTTGCATATTACTTTATCAAAAGATTAACTTTTTCAAAAGATATGCCTAACCTTTTATTATAAAAAGGAATCTTGCACTTCTCGGGTATGGGTTTTTAAGAATCAGTTCAGGATCTGGGTTGGGTAGATTTTGGAAATTTATTGTTTTATAACAGAAAATTCTTTTTTAAAATTTTATTCGTTCAGAGTAACTACTCTGTGTGCTAACGA